>VSWD01000005.1:104865063-105060127 GCA_033119305.1 Pinctada imbricata | reverse complement strand
TTTAGTGCTTGAAGAATCACAGCTAGTGATCTACATGTAAGTGAAAAAGAAATAATTTTTCCATTTTTTTTTTTTCATTCTGTATCTTATTCTGTAGGTTCAGCATTTACAGAAGGTTTTAGTGAAGAAGAGAGATCCTGTCACTCAGGTCTGCTTTATGGAGGAATTGGCCAAGGTAAAACTACAAAACTAATTTCACATACATGTAGATTTCAGATATTTTATGTACTACACATTAACATTATCTCAAATCTGACTGCTGTTAAAATTCATTATGAAAGTCACTATATCCTTTGTATTTATCTGTAGCATTCTGTATGCTCAACATTATTTGTTTTAATTTAAACATGGAAATTTTCGCTTGGGGGTAGTTTTCACATTTTTTGCTAATAGACGGATTTCTCGAAAATTTCCCCATATGTTATGATTCCTAACCACAGAGATAATTTACAAAAGTACAATGATAAAACTGTTCTTGTACTCATTAAAGTTTGATTGAACTTGACTTTTTATATATAAGGAAAATAGAATTTTGTTACTAATTAGAGCTGGATGTCTTATAGAATATTACATGTATCTATGTATTTGTACAGTGCAGATTTACTTTAAAATTGGGTACAAAATATGATATGTGATGATCATATAACATGTAAATTCCTATGAGTAGAAACTATGCTTCTACAGCAAATATAACTCGCTTTATCTCAGATGTAAATTCACAAGAACAAACTCATATGAATTTATAGTATATAACTTAATGTATATTACATGTAAATTCATATGTTTCTACAATACATATAACTTGATGATTTTTGTAGCACCAAGATGGCAGTGTCCATATCATGCAGGAATTCTGGGAGAGCATTACACACATGCTGACGGCAGAATTCAATGAAGCATCAGAAGGTACAGGGATGTTTTGTCATGTAATCTTTCAAATGAAGTATCCATAAAAATAATTTACGTGTATGGTATACTGTATTTTCTGTCTATTCAGTAACCTTGTTTAAGAAAGATTAAAAAAGGTATTCAAATAAACATGTGGACTGCATGTGAATTATTTCTGATTTACTTAATTAACATGCATGAATTTTCTTAAATTGATATTAGAAGGTTTCCAAAAGTTAAAATGATACCATCATACATGCTAACAACTTTTATTCTATCATGTTTAGAATGATTGAAATACATGTACTTTAGGGTATTTTCTATGTGAAATATTGAATACTTAGTGAAATAGGAAATATTTCTAATTACAATGCCAATAGGAGGAAGAGGTAAGTTAAGTAGTCCTGAAAAATTCCTTTCATTCTGAAATTTTAGTTTGTACTGTATAATGTTTCATACATGTATTTCATGAGGATAAAATCTATATCTTACTGCACATTTACACAGCATGTCCATACATAATATTCATTTCTTGATTATGAATTCCTTTTACTACTGCCTTCCCTCCCTATCTTATAATTATGAAACCTGTCTCTTTCTTCACAAAAGATGTCGACTTTAATGCATTAAAATCTGTTTGGTATGTCTGAATACATATTCAAATTTACCCTCTGACACATACAAGTACATGTTGTAATGCATTAAGTAATCAAATCCTCTATGACTACTTAAATCCTCTACACTTTACACATATAATGGACTGATTTGATTTTCTGTGTCGTCAAATAATTATTTAGCCATCCAAATCATTATACATTGTTTTCATCTCTATATGAAATAAATTTTTAGCTTTCAAAAAATAATGAAAAACTTCTTCTAATAAAGTGACTCTATACTTAACCTAGTAAAAAAGGATTCTTCACTGTATTATGCTGTGATTTAACCTATTTAAATGAATCGGATAGAAAACATCAGACTTACACTGTGTTACAAATTTTAAACATAGAAATCATTGAACCAAATGATCGTGCTTATGATTAAATCTAATGTTTGTAGCATCAACATTCCTTAAGCAAGCCTTTGAGGGAGAATACCCTAAGTTATTACGATTATTTAACGATCTGTGGAAACGCTTACACCAGTTCAGTCTGAGTACGGCCGCGTCAGTCACGGTGTCAGATCCACTCACTCAGATGGAGGATCCAGAGGAGGATATTTTTGTCCACGGCGGCAAAAAAGATAAATACGAGTAAGTAGCATTTGCCAAATATACTTTTCTATTGACACTAAAATTTTGGACCCAGTAATTTTGACCTTTGAGTTTGATCTACTTTTGATGAACTTAGTGCTTGGCCATAACTCTTAGCCAGGATAGGGCTTTCATATTTCGTAAATTTGTGACCTTTTGACCTTGGAGTTTCACCAAAGGTGTTAACAAGGACATTTATGCTTCACTAACAAATCTTGAATAACTATCATTGACAAATTAAACATGTGAAAATCCATAATTTAGATCATAAGAATTCAATTTAATTTCTGTACAGTTCTGAGAAGGCCCTGAGGAACACGCTATCAAAGTTTGAAACGGCTTACCTTTCCAAGTCGTTATCTCGGCTCTTTGATCCTATTAACCTGGTGTTTAGTAAGGACAACATGGAGCCCCCTACACCTCAGGAAGTAGACAGTATCGTCAAAACTATGTCTAGGTATGTGTATTATAACTAATATACTACATGTATATTAGCCATCGTCAGGTTTACATTGGTACGTTTTCCTATTGCCCTAGTGTTAAGTACGGACAACATGGAGCCCCTTACAGCATGTTACAGACTTCAGTGTACAAATGGATAAAAAGGAAATGAAACGAATAAAAACCAGACAAAACATAGGATGAATGACCATCTGTTTCTTGTCCGCTGGCTTCTGGTAGGTTCCATTACATCTCCATTTTATATGTTTTATGTCTGTTTGATGTCTGTTCATGACTCAAGTCTACTGGACATCAACAGAGACCGACAGACACCTACCGTACAGCTATTGGAGATGTAATGGACATGTACCGAACAGAACAGATACCAGCAGATACATAACATAACAGATGTTTTAGTCCATTTCCAGTGGTAAGTTTTGAACATACTCAAAACCTTCCAGAACAGAGGCCAACGAACGAGATGAATAACAGAAATGGATGTGAATGGAGACCAACAGATATAAAAAATTTAGTTGTCTGTTGGTCTTGTCTGGTAAGGTGTGACGAAGGTATTAATCTTGTGTTCTGTATGTATAACAAGGATCCCCCTTCCTCCAGGAAGTTGACAGTATCGTCAAAAATATGTCCAGGAACATGTATTTGTACATGTATTATATCATACATTGTGTTTACCATACCCAGGTATAATCTTACAGTTTCTGTCATTTTCTTTTAGAATTATATTTATCCAACAACATAACTTTGGTTCCGGTTTTAAACAAAAAAAAAGTATAGTGTCAACCCAGTTTAATAGTACAGGGTTTGTAGTAGTCTAAGATTGTTTGCATGGTCACAACTCATAACTTTATATAAAAGTAACTTATTATCTTTTCCAATTGATTTCAGTGAAATGAATGTAGCCAGTGTGGACACAAAATTATGTATCACAGTATCAAAGAATGTAGCAAAAACTATCAAACTGTTCACTGTCAAATCTGAACAACTGGTAAGTCATTTGTTGTTGATAAACTCTTTCTTATTTGGTACATACATGTATGTATATTGTATTTTTTCTTTTTTTCTTTTTTTTCTTTTTTAGCTCACCTGAGCCAACGGCTCAAGTGAGCTATTGTCATAGTGTTGCGTCTGTCGTCCGTCGTCGTCGTCCGTCGTCGTAAACTTTTCACATTTTAGACTTCTTCTCCAGAATGGCTGAAGGGATTTTGATGAAACTTGGTAGGTATGAAGTACTCATGGTCCCCTACAAGTGTTGTTGTTTTTCGTACGGATCCGTCAACAGGTGGCGCCACCAAAGCCAATAGTAGGTCACAGGGGGTACCCTCCTATGACAAACTTCTTCTTCAGAACCGAAGCATGTATCGACAAACCGAAAGCATCAGGATGATCTAGAGAGATGTCTGAAGAAGTGTTGTTATTTTTGGTTCCACTTCGAAGTCAAATTTTTGACGCGTTTTTGACGTCTTTTCGGACTTAGTCAGAAATGCACATTATTGCACTATTTCTTCAAATAACTCAATAAGTGTATGATTTTACACACTCATTTACTGCATATTTATCATATTTAACTTACTTAATGCTTTGATATGTATTTTAGGCTTAAATTTTATTTTTTTGATTTTTTATGAATTTTTTTCTTATGTAAAAAGGAAGGGGGGGGGGGTTGATTTTCATACATTTTCTGCTTCTTTTCTATAACCACTCTTCAGATTGTCATGACATTTTGTAGATATGAGGTACTCATGCATGGTACCCTACAAGTGAAAGAATTTTGTCAAGATATCCACTTTTAGATTTTTAAGGAATATCTATGGCCTAGGACATCTTTGGCACGCATAAAAACGAAAGAAAAAAGGGGGTCATGCATATTTTTTCTGCAAAATTCACTTGTTTAATGACCCCTCCTTCCGAATTGAAAATTTGCTAATTTTTATATATTTTCAAATCGATCTATTGATTACATAAAAGGCAAAATCATGTTCAAAACTCAATTTCTACAGACAGCAGGGAATCATACATTGATTTAATGTGCTATTTTTAAATTTTCAATAGTTATTGCCAATGAGGTGACACCTTTTATTCAGCCCGGTTCACCAGTCAAAAGGGAAGGGATTCCCTGCTAAAATGATTAACTGTAGTTACACCTTCTAGGTCAGAGACAACCAAATCATTTTCCATAGGCCGTAATGTTAACGAAATGCCTTATAACATCTATACTAACATTGCTGGCCATGCATGTTATATACTGATTTGTTCATTGATTCAAGCTTTATACGAAACTAAATTAAAAAATATAGCATGACCTGCTCTTTTTCGCACTATTTGCGTCACAAGGTACCCCGCAGAGAATTTTCAAATTTTCCCGCGCCCGTCCCCTTTAGCGGATTGGGAGCTAGGGAAATATCCGGGTATCGACATTTTAATTGCACTTATTTTTTACCTATATATATCATATTCAAACAATATACCAAAAGAAAATATAATTGATAGCCAATCACATCTTCTATCACATTTAAAATAACAGGCCCCCTCACCCTACAGGTTTTTCTCCAATCAGAGCCGGCCTTTTAGTGGTCTCTGATCTATAACTGTAACTGTAAACAAAGTCGCTGTACTTTAGATTAGATCTGTTTAATTCCTCCACAACCCTTTAGTACTGCGATACATTTCAGGAGATACAGTGCAAACGGAATAGATTTTTATTTAATGTGCATTATACTTGGAACACTTTCATAATGGTTATCATTCATGTACTTGGAACACTTGCATATACTTGTTATCATGTATAAAGTTTGCTCGAATTTCCTTTGTCTTAGACTCTCTTAGATGAAGTAATTTACGGACTGATTTCTTGAAGAAACGTCGAATGAGTAATCTCTTCCTCTGGATCATGAGGTTTGATACACCGTACACTGCTTTTTGGAAAACAAATTGGCCCAATTTCTGCACAATTCAGTTGAATTGATAAATATTGGATTAAAACGATTTTAACTGTACGTTTCATGTATTTGAGATGAAATCAATACTATTCAAAAGCATTCTTAGATTTCAGTATACTTTAATATGAATAAAGGCAAAACCGAAAAATCTTTGTTTTTTATGCCCCTGGAATAAAAGATTCGGGAGCATATAGCTTTTGGCCTGTCCGTCTGTCTGTTTGTCTGTCTGTCTGTTTTCCGAAAAAACTTTAACATTGGGCATAACTTTTGAATGGAAGCTGGTGATAGAGGTTTCATATTTCACATGTGTATTCCTTGTGACAATACCTTTCCATTGATACCAAAATTTTGACCTCGTGACCATAACCTTGACCTTTGACGTACTTTTCAAAAACTTAAACATTGCGCATAACTTTTGATTGGTTAGTGATAGGGCTTTCATATTTTACATGTGTATTCCTTGTGACAAGATATTTCCATAGATACCAATATTACGCTGACCCTGACCTCTCACATACTTAACAGAAAATGGCGTTTATACTAACAAAGATGCCGCCGGGGGCATTCTCGTTTCACAAACACAGCCTGTCAGGCTTTATAATTTCTGGCATGCTAGCTATCAATAATGAAAGATATGGTCGATCAGTTTTAAATAAACTTAATTTATGAAATCATTTCATTGTTTTATTCTTTTTCTTCTGCGCATTAAAGTGGGATTTTACAATATGATTTTATTTTTGATGTTGCATAATTGAACTATACTAGTTGGGCATAAGACTTAAAAAAAGTTACTGTTTTGAAACAGTGTTCCAGCTAGAAAACAAAAAGGGCAGGGCGCCAGGTAGGGCACTTCTGCGTGCAATGGGCCAAAGAGGGCACATCATGCATGCGCGGAGGGCAAGGGTGGGCACATTTATAGGCGCGCAGTAAGCAAGGGAGGGCACATATTTTCATTATGTAGTTAAAGGAGAGTATATTTTACTAGGCATAAACTTGTTTTCCCTTGCAAATAAGGCACTTTATTTCTTTTGCAGGGCATCTTCAATAACCAAATTAAAGTACAAAATCAAAATTTCACATGTTGTATTGTTTCAGTCTGTAATACAGTGCTTTGTACTATTGTCTGAGACTACTTTCCTACAGTGACCGTTTACAGAAGCATAAATGTTATGATGCAACTGACTCTTTCATCCCCTGTCCACTGTACAACGAGATTAGCTTTCTTGGTTTTCCGTTTCATAAAATTCCAAAGATTTTGGAGACTGCGGTAGTCATCTTCGTAAATATGTATATGCGTCTATGTTAGTGCATATTCGTTCTTTTGCGTACTTATCTGTTTATGGTCATGATTATTTTGTGTATTGAATATCTTGAAAGTATTGACGCCGATAGACCGTGAATTACGTCAGTACGTGTTTTGTGGGAGCAATTTCCGCGGTGAAAAAAGACATTGTAATACTCGTAATAGTTGTCCATTTTATCTTGGGAATTTAAGTTTTGAGACGGAAAGCATAGATACATTGTACGTGTAGAATGTCATCATAATCATTAGAAATGAAATAGTATAAATTAATCAAGGCGGATTCATGTGTATTTATGTCGCGAGCCGTTGTTAACGACTCGAGGCTATATTGGCGCAAAAAAGTTATAGATTGCCTTGCAATTTTTGACTTTTCATTCAGAATCTTTGCTAACGTTTTCTGGAAGTCATGCTGTTAGTTGTTGTGCACTGTGCGGTCAACTTAAAACGTAAAAATATGAAGTGAAAAGTTGTTTTAGAAATAAATCTCTCGCGCGATCGATAAAACCTATCTTCCGTTGTACAAGTATACCAGCGTATTTAATCAAAACATCTTAATTAGGCAGTCGGTTGTACTACTCATAGAAGTGCTAAGTGATTGTACAAACAATTCAATTAAGCAAGGTACATGTACATATTTAAGACCGCAATGCATTAATTACCGCACACGAACAACATAATCGAAACTTGAAAGGCAGATCAAGAAGGGTAACAAGAGGAAAACAGAGAAGGCATCAAGGGCGTAACAAAAGGGCATCAAGGGTGCAACAAAAGGGCATCAAGGGTGCAACAACAGGGCATCAATGGCGCAAGGGAGGGCATCAAGGGCGCAAGGAAGGGCATCAAGGGCGCGGTGCCCTTCTATTTTGGCCTAGCGGGAACACTGTTGAAATGTGACTATTTTTTCTTGTTTGTACTTTTAAAGGTTGTCTGAAAAAAAAAAAAACTTCTCTGCATCCGGCAAAAATCTTTTTAGAAAGGTTGTTGGCTAAAATCCCGGTACTGGCACTATCAGTATTCAATAGCAGTATGTCAATTAGAGCGTGCATGGGTATCAGGTGAGCGTTGTGCCCCCTGGGGCTCTTGTTTTTTGTTTTTTTTTTGAGTACACAATTTTTCAGTTTTCAAATGAATAAAAAAATGGGTTTTTTTTATTCTAAAACAGTAAAAAATTGTTTGAATAATTTTGTGAATATGAATCTTTTGTAGGCATTGATAATTTCTACATGTATTTGATATTATTTGAACATGTATAGTAGCATTTTACTATCAAATTACTGACCATATACATGTATTTTTATTCATAATGATTCAGACTGGCTGAATTTTCAGTGTTTTTCTACTGTTTAGTTATGTTTAACCATATGTTAAGTTATGTTTTACTGTACGTCTAGTTATGTTTTACCTCATGTTTACTTGTTTTATTGTATATGTTCAGTTAGCCACAGATGGAGAGGCTAGTCAGGTGATAGGGCCCCCCACCCAAGGACAAACCAGAAACTGTGCTGTCGTCAACACTTTATTCTCTCTTCATCTTTCTATTACCAAGGTAACTATAGTTGCTTAACCATTACCCTTTCTAATGTACATGTACTTTCAAAACAGTTATTAATAAATTTGAATTTTCAAAAATTATCTTAAGATTAATTCTTCTCAAAAATAGACATAACCTTTTTTAAAACTTTGATTTGTAAAGAGGAATGAAAACAATACAGTTGGCCTTCAAACTAGGCGTTTGATTGCCTTAGATTTTTTTTTTTTTTTTGTAATTATCAAGATAAATGTAAATGGATAACTCACAACAATATCACCATATTAATATTTAAACATACATGTATTGTAGGTGTTGACAGGACTAAGCTCTACTCCAGAAGAAGCTCAAGAAAATGTTCATAAATCACTGCAGGTATTAATACATGCACTCAACATTGATACTTTAGGCCATATAAAATTGATTGGTCATTTCTCAGATACCGCCGCACACTATAATTTGCCGCCAACAAAACATTTTTATTGCAACTGCAGAAAAAATACCTGCCGTGTGTCATTTTCAATTGTTACTTAAAAACGAAGGAAATTACATTGTCCTGTTAAATTATCCAACCGGTTACTGATAAATATTTAAATGTAACCACAGAATCTTCCATATTTATGGTTTTATTCATGCACCTTGAGTAAAATATTTGTATAGTTATTGTACATGTAAATAAGCTACTGACCATGTGCCGACACAGTTCATGGACGCTAAAATTGGCCATTACAAGTGATTAAAACATTTAGTATACTCTCAATGATTTAATATTTATTGGTCTCTAGAGCATATGTAAATTTTAATACCGTGCAATACCTATCAAGTATTGACATTGTGATGTTGCAGAGTCTATTGACGTTGACAGTGTAAAAATAGCAATCCAAGGAATGCTTGTGTCGCGGCTTATTTTAAAAAAGTGGATCATATATGTAGGTCAAAGTCATTTGGTTAATTGTTATTGGTATCAGTAGGAAAGTCAAATAAAATTCACATGTGAAATTTCGTACCTCTTACTTAAAATATGGTAAATCTCAAATTTCATCCAGTTCAAGGTTACTATGTAAAAATTATGGTAACAACAGAAAGGTCTCATCATAAGAAACACGTGTGTCAAATATTAGAGCGGCATCACTTGCAAATCTAAAAATTAAGGCAGTCTTTGAATATATATATATATCAAATATGTAGTTGAAGGTCACTTCCTCTAGACATACATAAAGTAATTATGAGTGTATATAAAACAGTTTTCTTTAAATAAATTATGGGAGTACCCTTGATTTAAAAGAAAGAAAACAAGAAATGAAAACCCTACCTACCTTGCCACTTTTTAGACCCAAGTATCTGAGAAACAACTTTTTATTTTTAAGTAGCCTTACTTACTCAAGATATGCTCAAGATATGCTCAACATATGCTCAACATAAGACATGTAATTTATATTAACTCAAAAATATACTTACTGTACTCAACATAGCTTGCACCAAAAACTATTCTCAATTGAATTGAATATAATTTCCTCTCTAGATTTCAATTTGTTGATGACAGTAAGAAAAATTGTCCATGTGGAATTTTCTAGAATTTAACATGTAATATTACTTTGATTTTAGGATGTAGTAATGTTAATGAGTAGTGCCATAGGTCCACTATTATCCTCCATATCTGATGCTGTAGAAGCCATTATACTGACCATGCATCAAGAAGACTTCTCAAGGTTAGCTGTCATCTCAATAAGCCTTTTTCACATAAATGCTGTCCAGTTGATTTGGACGGCAAAATAAGATCATTTCCCGCAATATGATGTCAAGGACAATCACTTTTTAGCTGTGACGTCATGAAAGTCGGTACTTGTCGTCCACAAAAATGCTAGTCACGCAGTTATGTGAAAAGTGAAAAGGGCTTATATATCGTCTCATTTCTATCGAACAAGAAAAATATTTCTTAAATTTCCACCCAGGAGTCAGTCATACTCAGGGGTTTACACTAATTTCAGTAATTTTCACAAATTGTCGAAATTCGTGAAATATTCTCCTGTGCACGATGAAATATTATTGCTTTTATATTTCTACAGTTCTGTCGTAGGAGATGGGCAGAAAGAAGCACAATGCTCCCTGTATATGAGGGAATTACAGGATTTTGTATCAAGATGTCAGTCTGATTATCTATCAGCATACCAGTGTCAGGACTTTATATATGACAGGTAACTTACTAGTGTCAGGACTTTATAAACGACAGTTAACTTGCTAGTGTCGGGACTTTATATATGACAGGTAACTTACCAGTGTCAGGAGTTTATATACGAAGTTAACTTACCAGTCTCAGGACTTTATATATGACAGGTAACTTACCAGTGTCAGGACTTTATAAACGACAATTAACCTACCAGTATCAGGGCTTTATTTATGACAGGTAACTTTCCAGTGTCAGGACTTTATATATGACAGGTAACTTACATATAGGATTTATTACGTCCTTTATAGAAATCCTTGATTGTGGGTTTGGTCCAAAATTATACCAAAGTTATATTTCAATTAAATTTATAAATTTTGAAATCTTCTTGTATTTCTAACATGCTATTACATAAGCACCAAATCAAAACAGTCATTTGGTGAAGAGCTTTGCATAAGAGGTTAAAAAAAGTAAAAATTTTCAATCTATGTAATTTATTAATTTTCTTGAAAAGGATAATTAGGAAAACAAATTTTGTATAATTAGATTTTTATCTCTACTATTTTTAGTGTACACCCTATTGCCTGTCGATGTGTTGACTTGTTTGTAAGACATGCTAGCCTGATACGGCCCCTAGGAGAGGGCGGTAAAATGAGACTAGCGGCAGATTTTGCTCAGATGGAGCTGGCTATAACACCATTCTGTAAGAGAGTATCAGATCTCGGTAATCACTACCGGCTACTGAGAGCTTTTAGGTAAGTTTATGCAGTTTCATACTATAAACCTCCTTATTTATTTCATTTTCATTTGTCAAATTGAAGTTACATTGTATCAGAGGTTATTTATGAAACAGAAATTCCAGATAATGAAAGTTTTTCCTGATATTTTAAAGTGAGTTGCTTCAATATTATAATTCAGGTAAAGTGTACTGTTGAATACATATAACATTTTTACAAAATTGAGGAAAAAAGTTTCATTTTCGAATAAAACAGGTAATATCATCTTTTGAAATTTCTAACTTTCCTACATTTTCAGACCATTGCTGTTTCAAACTATAGAGCATGTGAGTACGAGTCCTGCACTAGGTGAGATAATCCCGTACAGCACTGTTATTCATTTCCTGTTTGCTCGAGCACCAACAGAAATGAAATCCCCTCATCAGGTAATGTCTCCTATGAATGTATTATATAAATTATGTTACTTTTAAGTTAAAATTAGTTCAATATTTGGACAAAAACAGTGTAAAATTGTACTGTTTTTGTGCATTTTTTGTCAGGGAAAATCTTGAATGAGTCTGGAAAATTCATGGAATTTTCAGGGAATTTCATTTCTCAAAATCTGTGGCCTGCCTGATGCATGTTTTAAAATTCATTAAAATTTAATTTTAATGATGATTTTATCAAAATGAAAAGTAGTAAATTCTCATTTTATGATGATAATATCTAATGGAATTGTCAATATAATTTTGTTTTGGACAGTGGAAATGTTTTCTGAAAAGTTTAACTACATGTCATACATGCACTTGAATGTACCTTTTGAAATGGACAATTACAATGATTGATATAGGCAGCTGATTGGTCAATAAGTCGATATTCACAATGGTTAGAGGACCACCCCTCAGAGAAAGACAGACTGACGCTAATCAAGTATGTAATATTACGTATAACATTAATCTGATTGTAGAGTGCAAAATTGTGAAGGTATAAAGATATCAATAGAGATTTTAAAGAAAGAATTTGAAAACTGATTCGAAGAGAAAATTACTCTAAAGTTGTACCATCCTCTATTTCTTTGCATTAGTATTATGAAAGTTTCTTTAATGGTTTACATGTTTTGTGTATTTAATAGGGGCAGTTTGGAAGGATATGTACAGAATGTAAGGTCCAGACAGGGGAGAGAATTCGCCTCCATTTATCCTGTAATGTTAGGACTCCTACAGAAAGGTCTGCAGGCAGTATCGTGACAACTGATGGCATTGTCATACTTATGTGACTCAAGAACGATTGAGCTAGATGTACATGTACTGGTATATGACATTGCCTTGTATGTGATAAAATCTGTGGGTGATAAAAGGCACACAGCAGTTGCTTGGAATTGCATTGTTTATAGCTCCAGACCTTGAAACTTGAATGAAAGGGACCAAGTACTGTACATTGTGATAAATGATTTTGAACGCATTTAACACTTGATCCAGAGAGATGTGATATTGATGAAATAGCCATGAACTTGGTTGATATAGCTTATACATGAACATCTTTTTCTTATACATGTAGATTGTCTATTTATAATGTAGAAATACTTGGCATATGGGAAGAATTTGTATAGAATAACATGATACATGTACTACTTGATCATTTTTCCATTTAAAAGGTAAATTCATACACAAATATTTATTCATCAGTCTTTGCATAATACATGTAGGTGCAAAAAATGACACATTAGTAAACAAAATATGGCTTTACATTAGTAAACAAAATATGGTTTTACTGTGAATCTCATTTTTAAATGAATTGAGTAATAATTAATGTTTTTGTCCATGGAAATTTACAAAGACACATTCAGTTGATTCTCTGTTGATTTCATCATTCAAACAGTAACAAAATTAATGGATATTCCATATTATTAGCTTTTAGAAGTGCTATATTTAATATTACATGTATTTAGGCTCTACATTTATATAAATTGCATATTTATATTACCAGCCATGTACTATAATGTAAAAAGTGTTATGATGAAGGTGAAATAAAATGTAAGAAAACACTAAAAGTTCATTTTTTAGCTTGCCAGAACAAAAGTTCAGAGAGCTATGTCATACCCTTTGTGTTGTCATTATCATTGACAAAACTTTAATATGGGCTATATCCTTTGAAGTATAAGGGGTAGGGTTGTGATATTCAGATGTAGATACCTTGTTACGAGACCTTTAATTTGAGACCTTGACCTTTGACCTACTTTTCAAAATCTTTATTCTAGGCTTTATCTATTCAATTATAAGCCATATGACTTCACCTGTAGATACCTTGTGATGAGACCTTTCATTTGAGACCATGGCCTTTAATCTAATGACCTAGATTTATCCCTCTTTTCAAAACTTAAATCTTGGCTGCATCTTTAAACTATAATTATAGGAGTAGAGCTTTGATATTCCACTTGTAATTTCTTGTGAGGAGACCATTCATTTGAGATCATGACCTTTGACCTATTGACCTTAACCTTGGACTTTGACCTACTTTTCAAAATTTTTAGTCTGGGCTGTATCTCCTCGATATAAGAGGTAGGGCTTGACATTGCATATGTAGATACCCTCTGAGAAGACCTTTCGTTTGAGTCCATGGCCTTTGACCTAGTGATCTATTTCTTGACCTTGGCAAAGCCTGATATTTTCTATAATTCCTATAAAACCCCTATATATTTGGATGTGTTCTATTTTCCTAAAAATCGTCCATTTTCCTATATTATCCTTATAATGTAAGATATCACTGGTTACAAAATCTTGATCTAAATTGATAATGTTCACTATATCCTCTAAATTGAATAATGTATAATTATCATGAAGTACTGCTGTACATCCTAAACATTTTGTAGCTCACTTCGCATGTCAAAGCTTTCTCTAAACACATATAAAATTTCTGTGCTTTAGAAATCATAACTGTATACACAATTATGTCGCATATTATGGTATTTTCAGTTTTGAAAACGATTTAGTATTGAAAAAGGCCCTATAATTTCCCTACATTATGTTAGATTTGCCCTATAATGCCCTTTTTTATGAAATTTAGCCCTATTAAAATCCCTATTTTTTGCTCCAAAACCACTTGAAAGCCTGCCTAAATTCAAAACGTTTAACCTGTGTTAGCCTCTCAAGTGCCATATTCTGGGATGTATCCTCCAAACCCGGCCTGACTTTGTAGCACTTTATCTCACGGAGTATTTCATATTGATACAGACTTTCAAAAAATCAGCAATTTTTCAATTAAAAATTAAGATTGTTACCCCAAAATAGAGAAATAATTAAAAGATTTTCTTCTTCATTGTTCTAGCTCATTTCATTGGACAACTTAAATGCCATTATATCATAGGAAACCTCTCCTGTTTTGATATACCTGAGAAATAACAACTAGCTAGCTGTGGTTTGTAGTCCAGTAATTCCCCGAGTCATTGGACCAATGAAATTATCACCTAGCCACGAAGCAACAAGATGATAAGTTCATTAATTCATGCGACTCGGGGAATTACTGGACAACGAATCACAGCTAGCTAGTTGTTATTTCTATTCTACCGGTAATATTGTTCTGCACGAGCTCTATAGCACGCGTGCATGGGCGGAGCTTAGCGAACTGGAAGTTTGTTGGAGATTTTACACCAGGCGAGTTCTATATTTAGTCCATATAGGGAGAAAATCTCAAGTCATGTTAGAATAAAATATATAAAATTTTAAAATTATTCACAGAATTAGTTTTTTGCCCCATTTGAAATAGCATAGTTATTTAATTTCAGTTCTCAAATGACAAACCTATCCATTAAGAAACTAATACCAAACTAGAATGTGTCAATTTAGGCAGATGAAAAGGAAATGTAATTATTTTTTCCAAGTAAGTGATTTTTTGCACAAAAATACACATTTTACCCCAATATGTTGACTTTAATGAATTATTACATTTCATTTTACTTTCATTTGAGAAGATGATTGATTTTCCATCTAAAAATACATGTAGCTCTATATCTATGATTTTAGCTACAATAATTAATTGATAGAATTTTCCAGAAATCTGTTATTTTAAACAGAAAACAGGCGTTTACCCCAAAATGAAGTAGAAAATATACCTTTTTCTTGTTTCAAACATGTAATTCCTGAATGTACCTATATGATTACAGTTGAAAATACATTCCTGCTTTATTTTAAGAAATCCTGTAGATTCCATAAATATTCTCCAGAAATTAGCGATTAGCTGTTTAATGAAAAATAGTAATATACGAAATGTCCGTACAACATATGTAATCTGAAAGAGTCTGAAAAGTTACACTAGAAAAACGCTGTCTGTAAAGGGACGGTGTCCCTGAAAATTAATTCAATTTTACAAAATTTTGGAATGCAATATCGTTCTTTTCATACGAAAGTATACGTCATGGGCGGATCCAGGATTTTTTTTTCACGGGGGTCCTAAAGTCTAAATTTTTTGAAGAGCAAAAAAAAAAAGAGGCACACTCAAGAAAATAACGTCCTTGATGAATGGTTATCAATTCTGTTTCTTATCGTAAATAAAACAGATGACTGGCGAGCATTAGCGTGCAAAAAGCTTAAAATCTTGAATGTACTTAATTAATGATTGTCAGGTCTAATATGTAAGTACAACAAATGGCGAGCGATAGCGAGCCAGCGAAAATTTTTCCGGGAATTGGAATAAAATCATTACTCTTAGTGCCCTTTTTTATTGAACAAGGTGAAATGTATATGGGTTGTATATAGGAAAGCGCAGCATCATTTGAAAATATTCTGGCAAGCGGAAGCGAGCCTGAGAAAATTTTTGAAATTCTGACGGCAAAATATTATCAAAATGAAAGATTTCCAATACAAATTTATGTTATTATGACAAAAAAGGGGGGAATCGGGACTTAATCTTATGAAAAATGTATATTTATAGAAAAAAATAACTGTTTCGAAAATTCCAGGGGGGGGGATCCGGACCCCCGAACTCCCCCCCCCCCCCCCCCCCCCCCTCTGGATCCGCGCTTATACATTCTCATTTGCATAAATTCAAATTTTCATGGCGAATCTAACGCATATATTCGCAATTATAGACCTTTAAAAACGTCATTTTTGAATTTGGGGTGCGCAGCTCTAATTCATTTCACTAGCGCCACCTACAATGTATTGAATCTTTACAATAGAGGTATATGGAGATTAGATTTCATTATTTAAAAAATCGACAATAATATGGTCGTTTCTGCATATTTTCAAACGAAACTTTTTATGGATCCTGTTTCCTCTATCTAGACCCTTTGGGATAAACTTTACGTTTTCAATAAAATTTATTTTCAGGGACACTGTATCTTAAAACTGATTTCCGTATTATTGTTATGTTGGATATGCATATACCGTCGGGACTTTTATTTATACGTAAAAAGTGCGCTAAAGCTTGTAAAGTGCAAATTAACGTAGGAATACATTTTAAAGCGATTAGCGGCATGTATATCGTTGTTATACATGTTTGAACCAAGCTCAATGCGTGAAACAAACAGAATAAATTAGAATGATGTTAAATTTTAATCTCCTCTATCAAATGATAGATATTTTGTATTATTTTCTTTTCAAAATCCTCGAAATGATCGTTTTCATACAGAAACCTGTGTACTCAATTAGAAATTCAAGTTTTCTGTATATAAATTTAAGCAACCCTTATCCATAACATGGGCGGATCCAGAAATTTTTTTCAGAGGGGGTCCTAAAGTCCGATTTTTTGAAGAGCAAAAAACAAAAAAAAAACAAAAAACAAAAAAACAAAAAAACAAAAACAAAAACAAAAAAACGCAAGAAAATAAAGTTTTTGTTAGTTCTGTTTCAAATTTTCTAATTATTAATAAAACAGGTAACTGAAGAGCAATGGCGAGCAAAAAAACTTAAAATCTTGGATTTGCACATCATAGTACTTGATTATTGATTTCAGTTCTAATATGTAAATACAACAAATGGCGAGCGAAAGCGAGCCAACGAATTTTTTTCCGAGAATTGGAATAAAATCCACTATTCGTGTTTATCGTTTTCTTAGTGCCCTTGTTTATTGACCTTTATGTAATGTTTATATGTTAATTGTATATAGGAAAGCGCAGCATCATTTGAAAATAAGGTACATGTATGTGATAAATTCTGGCGAGCGGACGCGAGCCAGAGAACTTTTTTGAAATGCTGACGGCAAAATATTATCAAAATGAAAGATTTCTAATACAAATTCATGATATATTTTTTAAATATTATGACAACAAAAGGCTAATTTGGACTTAATCTTATGAAATATGTATATTAATAAAAAAAATATCTATGCTTCGAAAATTCCAGGGGGGGTCCGGACCCCCCCCCCCCCCACCCCCTCTGGATCCGCGCTTGCATAATGAAATCAGTTAAAGATACAGTGTCCCTGAGTTCCAACTCTATACCTTCTTGAAGAAAATTTCAAAAATCCAATTTTTCTGCACCAGACACGTGTTTCGAATATTAAATTCTCAAAACACAGCACGTTATCCCCTAATTGAACGAACATATGCAATGCCAGGGATATGAGGTTAAAATAATCACCCAGATAAAAGTTATATCTTAGAAAAATTATATTTTCAGTGGTTCCCTCTTCCCTCAAAACTCCACCTTTGCGATGGAAATTTCCAAGAGCCAATATTTTTGAGCGCAGAAAAAATGCTATATACAAAGCAGGGACGTTTTTATATACGTCCCTGTACAAAGTTAGACCGGTTTTTGGAGGTTCAAGGGGGATGCTACATCCGAGACTACCTATAAAAGATTTAGAAACTGCCTGGAGGTTAAATTATTATTATTGTTTGTACTTTTCATTTTATCTTTCTGCAGCTATTGTAGAAAGTTAAAATCTTCACATGAAGATTTTATGACCCCCTTTCAAAAATAACCGCTTAGTACGGTTTATCGATATAAATACAATCAAATGATAGAATTTTTTACGTTTGAAGGAAAGTTTTTTCCGCAATCTCTCATCTTCCAAGAATTGACCAATTAGAACGTAAACTCCTATCACGTGATCATTACGCCACCAGGAGTGATGCTGACCAGTAAACAGTAAATTTTACTAAGTTTCTTGACCGTCAACTTGGACACCGTCACTTCAGGTAAATGCTACAATTAATTTTAGTCAAGTAATTACTATTATCTTATCAAAAGTTCTAAATTATTTAAAATGCAGAAAGAGAAGAACAAAAAAAAGTGCACGCTAAGTTCTCGCCTCGGTAAAGTTACACAACTTCATATGTGATGTTCAAGTGTTTGTAAACAAATTGGACCAAAAATGCGGTTATTCTATACTGTTCAGTCTCGTGGTATAAATCATACTTATTTTGCTAAAAAATGCGTATATGTATTAAAATCTTGTAAGATTTTAATGTATCATCAATTAAAAAACAATGCGACAATCAGATAATTGTTGGATCTGTGTAATAATGACCTTACATCGCTGTCGCAGCCACAGGTAGCCAATTAAGGGTTACGGTACCATGGCAACCGCTCGTGAGTATGTGTACTGTAGATGGGAGTGTAACGGTTACAAGTTTTGAGGATATTATTAACGTCTGGGATTCAGACGTACTGCATATTTAAAACAAACGTATCAAATACAGACTCTTTATGGAAGTCCGAACCACCATTTGATTTTAGACTTTACTGAAAAAGTTGGCATGCTTCGGAAGGGGGGGTGTTATGGGTTGGGGAACCATTTGGTTTGTGTTTTTGGGGTAAAGTTTAGCTTCTTGCCCCCCCCCCCCCCCCTTCTCTCAGAAAGATTTCTCAATCATAATAGTTAACTTGAGCATGCGACACAGTTCCAAAGTGCATGAGCATTGTCAGCTTTATTTCAATTTTGTGGGGAGGTGAACAGGCGCGTAGCCAGAGTACTTTTCAAGTTGAAGCACTTTCAGTCAGGTGGTCGTTGGTTTGCTCTCGGGTCCCTACTCATAAATGGGTCCAGGGAGAAGTCCTAATGGGGATTCAAGGCCTCGGAATGAATTTTACAAATTTACTGGGTAGTTTCCTATACGTTAAAATGACCCTTTATTGGCTTTAATATTCTTTTTGTTTTTGTTTTTGAAAAACTAAACTGGCTACGCGCCTGGTGCATTGACATTCTGAATTTTCGAGTTATAAAAACATTCTGTTGTGCGGCCTGTGCCATAAGTTATGGAAAAAGTTGGAGTGAGGATGAAAAATGAAAAATGTATGTCAGCCGCCGGAGCGGATCCTGTTTCCTCTATCTAGACCCTTTGGGATAAATTTTACGTTTTCAATAAAATTTATTTTCAGGGACACTGTATCTTAAAACTGATTTCCGTATTATTGTTATGTTGGATATGCATATACCGTCGGGACTTTTATTCATACGTAAAAAGTGCGCTAAAGCTTGTAAAGTGCAAATTAACGTAGGAATACATTTTAAAGCGATTAGCGGCATGTATATCGTTGTTATACATGTTTGAACCAAGCTCAATGCGTGAAACAAACAGAATAAATTAGAATGATGTTAAATTTTAATCTCCTCTATCAAATGATACATATTTTGTATTATTTTCTTTTCAAAATCCTCGAAATGATCGTTTTCATACAGAAACCTGTGTACTCAATTAGAAATTCAAGTTTTCTGTATATAAATTTAAGCAACCCTTATCCATAATGAAATCAGTTAAAGATACAGTGTCCCTGAGTTCCAACTCTATACCTTCTTGAAGAAAATTTCAAAAATCCAATTTTTCTGCACCAGACACGTGTTTCGAATATTAAATTCTCAAAACACAGCACGTATGAGGTTAAAATAATCATCCAGATAAAAGTTATATCTTAGAAAAATTATATTTTCAGTGGTTCCCTCTCCCCTCAAAACTCCACCTTTGCGATGGAAATTTCCAAGAGCCAATATTTTTGAGCGCAGAAAAAATGCTATATACAAAGCAGGGACGTTTTTATATACGTCCCTGTACAAAGTTAGACCGGTTTTTGGAGGTTCAAGGGGAATGCTACATCCGAGACTACCTATAAAAGATTTAGAAACTGCCTGGAGGTTAAAGTATTATTATTTTTTGTACTTTTCATTTTACATGTATCTTTCTGCAGCTATTGTAGAAAGATAAAATCTTCACATGAAGCTTATTATGACCCCCTTTCAAAAATGACCGCTTAGTACGGTTTATCGATTATAAATACAATCAAATGATAGAATTTTTTACGTTTGAAGGAAAGTTTTTTTCCGCAATCTCTCATCTTCCAAGAATTGACCAATTAGAACGTAAACTCCTATCACGTGATCATTACGCCACCAGGAGTGATGCTGACCAGTAAACAGTAAATTTTACTAAGTTTCTTGACCGTCAACTTGGACACCGTCACTTCAGGTAAATGCTACAATTAATTTTAGACAAGTAATTACAATTATCTTATCAAAAGTTCTAAATTATTTAAAATGCAGAAAGAGTAGAACAAAAAAAGTGCACGCTAAGTTCTCGCCTCGGTAAAGTTACACAACTTCATATGTGATGTTCAAGTGTTTGTAAACAAATTGGACCAAAAATGCGGTTATTCTATACTGTTCAGTCTCGTGGTATAAATCATACTTATTTTGCTAAAAAATGCGTATATGTATTAAAATCTTGTAAGATTTTAATGTATCATCAATTAAAAAAACAATGCGATAATCAGATAATTTGGATCTGTGTAATAATGACCTTACAGCGCTGTCGCAGCCACAGGTAGCTGATTAAGGGTTACGGTACCATGGCAACCGCTCGTGAGTATGTGTACTGCAGATGGGAGTGTAACGGTTACAAGTTTTGAGGATATTATTAACGTCTGGGATGATTCTTTAAAACAAACGTATCAAATACAGACTCTTTATGGAAGTCCGAACCACCATTTGATTATAGACTTTACTGAAAAAGTTGGCATGCTTCGGAAGGGGGGGGGGGGGTGTTATGGGTTGGGGAACCATTTGGTTTGTGTTTTTGGGGTAAAGTTTAGCTTCTTGCCCCCCCCCCCCCCTTCTCTCAGAAAGATTTCTCAATCATATTAGTTAACTTGAGCATGCGACACAGTTCAAAAGTGCATGAGCATTGTCAGCTTTATTTCAATTTTGTGGGGAGGTGAACAGGCGCGTAGCCAGAGTACTTTTCAAGTTGAAGCACTTTCAGTCAGGTAGTCGTGGGTTTGCTCTCGGGTCCCTACTCATGAATGGGTCCAGGGAGAAGTCCTAATGGGGATTCAAGGCCTTAGAATGAATTTTACACATTTACTGGGTAGTTTCCTGTACGTTAAAATGACCCTTTAATATTCTTTCTTTCTTTTTTTTTTTTTTTGAAAAACTAACCTGGCTACACGCCTGGTGCATTGACATTCTGAATTTTCGAGTTATAAAAACATTCTATTGTGCGGCTTGTGCCATAAGTTATGGAAAAAGTTGGAGTGAGGATGAAAAATGAAAAATGTATGTCAGCCGCCGGAGCGGACCGTGCCGAAACCCGGGATTGAACCAGGGACCTTTAGATCTTCAGTCTAACGCTCTCCCAACTGAGCTATTTCGGCTGACGAGAGTACAATGACGTCATTTATTTACAGATGTTTTTGTCAACAAACTCATTCGAGAACTTCGCCTTTTTTCGTTTTTGATACGGAGATGTTTGTTCGGATTGTTTCTGGTCGTACCTCTGCATTTTCCTACTTTCACTTTTAAAGTACGAAGTCAATCAAACAGTCAAAGAACATTCAGCCAGTCTTCCAAAGATGACAGAACGTCTAAGAACTGTGTTAAGTCATCTGAACAGAAGTTCTTCAGATGGTATTGAAGTATCCTTATATTTAAAATAGACTGGGAATGGGAGGGGGGAGAGGGTGTCTAAATTATTTGTGTTTTGTTTTGTTCTGGCACGGTATTTTGGGCAGTTGGGTGCAATGAATACTATATTTTCTTTGATATTATGGTTGAATATGTATTTAGATATGTCACATAAAAATTTTCGACAAAATGAACCAACGTTTTATTTTTTGTCCGTTGGGTATAGTATATGCTGCTGCTCAGCCTGCTGACTGATAGCCCTACCATACCTTACATCAAACTAGCACAAGAATCTAACCAGTTGGATGTCATATGAACTTGCAACAAGACAACCTGGGGTTGGTGGTGGATCCAACACCCCTTTTGTGTTGGGGGGGGGGGGGCAAGTGACAAAATTTGAGGATTTTAACACTAAAAAAATGTCCAAGATTTAGAATGATGGGTGGGGGAAGATTGAGCCACCAACAGGCCATTTGATTCAGACATCAACAGGGATGGAAATTAGTGATGGTCCATTTGCCAGAGGCAACCAAATTTACGATCGGGCGAATTGCTTTATGTCCGAAGTCGCCCGTTTGGCGAGTAAATGGTTTGTCTGACCGCATCAATATTTCCTAATCTCGATAAGGCCTAAGAAAAAATTATGTTTGTTTCCTATAATCTGAGCAACCATCAACAATCGCGCCGATTTTCCTTTTTTTTTTAACCAAATGCCTCTACTGCCTTGATAGAATTGACATTCCTAAAAATTTCATAAAGTTATCCATCCCAGACTCGTCTTTGGACGCGTCCCGTGGCCTTCAAATTTCCTTTCAGATGAGCCGTGATCAATTACGTACGCCCTTTTTTGTAAATCACTACAGTGAGTAGTTGTTCACACCTGGCCATCAGGTATATTTTAAAAATCCATTTCACATGAGTGACCAAACGTTGAGAGCTATAAAGGATTAAAGTGATTATTGTGTTACGTTAGGTGTTACCCCATGTATCATAACTAGACATTTAAATTTAAGTGTAAGGAAGCTAGAAATAGCAGACAATTTTTTTTTTTTCAGATATTTTAAAAGACTATTTATTCAGCAAACCCGTTACATGTTCAGATAATTGTAATTATTTCAATTTTTATACGCCCGTCATTTGACGGGACGTATTATGGTATGGCGAAGTCCGTCCGTCTGTCCGTCTGTCCGTCCGCCTATGGAACGCAATAACTTGAATACGCGTCAACGGATTTTTATGAAATTTATACATAGTGATCAGACTGTGGAGAGGAAGCCGCCTTTCGATTTTCAGGTTCATCCGATTTGTCGTTACAGAGTTATGGGACTTAGATTTTTAAAATACAGTGAAAATATACTAAAATATTTAAAAATTATTTAAAAATCTATTTCTAGTCGAAATGTTTTGAAATTTTGTATACTTCAAGTAGAAAGGATGTTCTTTGACATATGTAACGGGTTTTTAATTTTTTTGTCGCATAACCGAGATAGTGTGTAATAGGAAGGGGGGGTGGGTTATATGCACATACATTTTAAGCTAAGGGCAAAATATAGGCGCATGGAACGCGATAACTTGAATATGCGTCAACGGATTTTCATGATATTCATACATTATGATTGGACTGTGGAGAGGAAGCCGCCTTTCGATTTTCAGGTTTATTCGATATGTCGTTACAGAGTTATGGGACTTAGATTTTTAAAATACAGTGAAAATATACTAAAATATTTAAAAATTATTTAAAAATCTATTTCTGGTCGAAATGTTTTGAAATTTTGTATACTTCATGTAGGAAGGATGTTCTTTGACATATGTAACGGGTTTTTAATTTTTTTGTCGCATAACCGAGATATTGTGTGTAATAGGAAGGGGGGAGGGGTGGGTTATATGCACATACATGTTAAGGTAAGGGCAAAATATAGGCGCATGGAACGCAATAACTTGAATATGCGTCAACGGATTTTCATGATATTCATACATTTTGATTGGACTGTGGAGAGGAAGCCGCCTTTCGATTTTCAGGTTCATTCGATATGTCATTACAGAGTTATGGGACTTAGACATTTTTAAATACAGTGAAAATATACTAAAATATTTAAAAATTATTTAAAAATCTATTTCTGGTCGAAATGTTTTGAAATTTTGTATACTTAAGGTAGAAAGGATGCTCTTTGACATATGTAACGGGTTTTTAATTTTTTGGTCGCATAAGCGAGATATTGTGTGTAATAGGAGGGGGGAGGGGTTATATGCACATACATGTTAAGCTATGGGCAAAACATAGGCGCATGGAACGCAATAACTTGAATATGCGTCAACGGATTTTCATGATATTCATACATTTTGATTGGACTGTGGAGAGGAAGCCGCCTTTCGATTTTCAGGTGCATTCGATATGTCGTTACAGAGTTATGGGACTTAGATATTTTAAAATACACTGAAAATATACTGAAATAGTTAAAAATTATTTAAAAATCTATTTCAGGTTGAAATGTTTTGAAATTTTGTATACTTCAAGTAGAAAGGATGTTCTTTCACATATATAACGGGTTCTTGAATTTTTTGTCACATAATCCAGAAATTATGTGTAATGGGGGGGGGGGGGGGGTTTATATGCACATACATGTTAAGCTAAGGGCAAAATATAGGTGCATGGAACGCAATAACTTGAATATATGTGTCAACAGATTTTCATGAAATTTGTACATTTTGATCAGACTTTGAAGAGGAAGCTGCCTTTCGATTAAAAGGTTAATCCAATTTGTCCTTATGGAGTTATGGGACTTAAATTTTTTGGTGTTGTGAAAAAAATCCCAACGGGCGTATCTTGCTGCGTGAGCGTAGGCTTTATTATGGAAGGCAGAGGTAGAGGGGTTATAGTAAATATATCCATATATTAGTTCAATAAAGCCTGTGTTTGTGAAACACGAATGCTCTTGGTGGCATATTTGTTAGTATAAACACTATTTTCTGTTAAGTACATGTACAAATGTATGTGAAAGGTCAAGGTCAGGGTCACTTGGTTAAAAATTTTTGGTATCGATGGGAAAATCTTGTGACAAGGAATACACTTGTGAAATATAAAAGCCGGATCACTTACCATTCAAAAGTTATTGTTTTAAAGTTTTTGTATAGTAGGTCAAAGGTCCAGGTCCAGGTCAGGAGGTCAAAAATTTTGGTATCACTGGAAAGGTCTTGGAATACACATGTGAGATATGAAAGCCCTATCACTTACCATTCAAAAGTTATGCCCAATGTTAAAGTTTTTGAAAAGTCGGTCAAAGGTCAAGGTCACGAGGTCAAAAATTTTGGTACTGTTGGAAAGGTCTTGTCACAAGGAATACACATGTGAAATATGAAAGCCCTACCACTTAGCATTCAAAAGTTATTCCCAATGTAAAGTTTTTGAAAAGTAGGTCAAAGGTCAAGGTCAGGAAGTCAAAAATTTTGGTATCAATGGAAAGGTCTTGTCACAAGGAATACACATGTGAAATATGAAAGCCCTATCACTTACCAATCAAAAGTTATGCCCAATGTTAAAGTTTTTGAAACGTCGGTGAAAGATCAAGGTCACGAGGCCAAAACTTTTTGTGTCAATGGAAAGGTCATGTCACAAGGAATACTTATGTGAAATATCATGAAAGCCTTATCACTTACCATTCAAAAGTTAAGTCCAATGTTAAAGATTTTAGGACAAACAGACAGACAGGCCAAAAATTATATGCCCCCGAATCTTTGATTCCAGGGGCATAAAAAGGATATTGCGAACTATCTCGCCTTACAAACCTTAACTTGAAATTTATGAGCACTAAAAATAAGGGGACCCTAAATTTTAGAATTGACTACCAGAATCTCAAGCCTATGAGCCTGTATTTTGGCCAATTTCCATCCCTGCATCAATATGTATAACCAAGTTATGCAGTTCAAATTGCATGATAATTTATATTACATCTATTAAATAATTAGAATTGTCAATTGAATTTGAAATTAGAGGTATTATTTTATTTTTTCATAACAGTATTTTCATGAAAACAT
Source organism: Pinctada imbricata (assembly GCA_033119305.1). Taxonomy (NCBI): domain Eukaryota; kingdom Metazoa; phylum Mollusca; class Bivalvia; order Pterioida; family Pteriidae; genus Pinctada; species Pinctada imbricata. The sequence goes on along the minus strand of VSWD01000005.1, from coordinate 105,034,016 downwards.
TACGATTAGAGTCGAATCATGAGGCTAGTGTATTTCTTGCTAATTTGCTTTTGTTGTAGACTCAAAAATGATTTAACTTTTATTCCAAGCCTTAACAAGTTACTAGTCTAAGTACGTTTCTGCTTCTCCCTCATATCCAGTCAGTAGAAAATACAGATACACCCTTGATTCCCCGCTATTGACAGATGCCCAGAGGAAGTTTTATGAAGAGAATGGCTACCTAGTGATAAGGAAATTGGTAGAGCCTGAAAAACTTGATTTATACAGGTAACATAAGCCTAGTTATTTATATTAGGGCTGGGACGATATTCCAATTCATCGATGCATCGCGATATTTTATTTCGCGATCCAAGTATCGATACACCCAGACGACACCTAAGTTAAAATTTACAAACAATATGTGTTTGAATTTTCCGGAATTTTTTTCTCTCACATACCAAAAACGAGAACATTTGAAGAAAACAAAAGAAAATGTCGGAGAAAGCTAGTGTTGAATAAATATGACATGTTGAATAAAAAAAATACTTATCTTATGTATATAAATACTATCAAATAGCTTTTTAAGAAGGTTTTATCCAATTAATTAGTATCACGATGTGTATCATATCAGATGTCAGGTATCGTGATATGTATCGGATCGGCTGGGTGCAGTATCGTCCCAGCCCTAATTTAGATAAAGGTTAAAAAAGGCCTTGCTAGCTAGATATGTCACATAATGTGTACTTCATAGAGTTTGACGATATATGATTCTGTGTTCAATAGTGTTTGATGATTAATGACTTATACTGTTTAATTATAGAACAATGTAGAATAAGTGCCTTAATTTGTTTGGATTTATTTGGGGGGGGGGGAGTTATGGGTATATATTATGCAGCACATTTAGAAAGTTGACTTAGAGTACATGTAATGCATGTTAGCTCATTATATGTATATGATAAAGGCACATGCTTTGTGTTGCATAGATACATGTATCCATAGAAGTCGGGCAATGATCAACTGAGCTATGGTGTTGAGCTTCCTCTACTAGCTTAACATTGATTAGTAGAGAATAATTTATTCAGGGTTTTCATCTAGGTACAATTACATGTACACAAAAACTGATGCATCTGTATAGTTCACTTCACTGATAGATGAGAAACTTGTTTTATGTACAAGCATCATCTTATGCTGATGTTGAGTCCCATTTTACAATTTACGATGCAAACTTGCATCTGAAACGTGTATATGATAGTGAAGACTGAAGAGCTTCCATTCATTTGGTGATGAATTTCATAAACAGTCTTCTTTCTGTAAACTAGGAGACGATTTGAAGAGATATGTACAAGAGATGTGAAGGTTCCCGGGATATTAATAATGAGAGATGTGGCCATCAGTAAATCAGAATTTGTGCCGGGTGAGCAAGCTATCACTAAGATCCAGGACTTCCAGTATGATGATGTACTGTTTGGTTACTGTTGCCATCCTAAGGTACTTGTATCTTATACAACATAATCAGTTAAGGGGTTTGCCCCTGAAAGTAATGTGCGATAATCTTTGATGTGGCGATCATTAAGTACGAAGTTGAGATGAGCTTATGCTATAACCCCGGCGTCCGCGTCCCCGTCCCCGTCCGCGTCCACGTCCGGTTAAAGTTTTTGGGCAACTCAGTATCTGACAAAGTACTGATACTACAGTAACCAAACTTGCACAAGTGATTCATCTTGAGATGCTGAGGTGAACCCATGCATCGGATGCAGCATCTGACCTACTTTTTCTGCTTGAGTGATTTTGCCTTATAAGGCCAATATTGAGCAAAGTATAAGTGCTACATGTACCAAACTTGCATATTGGATGTATCTTTGGTCAAACTTTCATAAAATGACCTTGACCTACTTTTTCTGCTTGAGTGATTCTGCCTTTAAAGGCTAATATTGAGCAAAGTATTAGTGCTACATGTACCAAACTTGCATATTGGATGTATCTTTGATCAAACTTTCATTAAATGACCTTGACCTACTTTCTCCACTTCAGTGATTTTACCTTTAAAGGCCAATATTGAGCAAAGTATAAGTGCTACATGTACCAAACTTGCATATTGGATGTATCTTTAGTCAAACTTTCATAAAAGGACTTTGACCTACTTTTTCCGCTTGAGCGATTCTGCCTTTAAAGGCCAATATATAGCAAAGTATAAGTGCTACATGTACCAAATTTGCATATTGGATGTATCTTTGATCAAACTTTCATAAAATGACCTTGACCTATCTTTCCACTTCCACTTGAGTGATTTTGCCTTTGAAGGCCAATTTTGAGCAAAGTATAAGTGCTACATGTACCAAACTTGCATATTGGATGTATCTTTGGTCAAACTTTCATAAAATGACCTTGACCTACTTTTTCTACTTGAGTGATTCTGCCTTTAAAGGCCAATATTGAGCAAAGTATTAGTGCTACATGTACCAAACTTGCATATTGGATGTATCTTTGATCAAACTTTCATTAAATGACCTTGACCTACTTTTTCCACTTGAGTGATTTTACCTTTAAAGGCCAATATTGAACAAAGTATAAGTGCTACATGTACCAAACTTGCATATTGGATGTATCTTTGATCAAACTTTCATAAAATGACCTTGACCTACTTTTTCCACTTGAGTGATTTTGCCTTGAAAGGCCAATATTTACACTCCTACTGTGTTTCCCTTATATAGAGGTACCAAACCAACTGTTGCTTTATTTCTCGATAATCGCAAGAGCCTATCACGTGACTTTAGAACTTACGCGGATTAATTTCTGATAAAATGCCCATTTTATTTATTGCTTTAATACAGATTCAAAACATGTATCCATTATCAAACGACGCCGTCTACCCCCAGTGATTAAATGTGTCAAAATCTAGGTCACCCACATGTACACTTCCAAGAAGTGTGACGTAGTAAGTCGATCACGCGTCAGTAGACGAAGTTCAAGGACGAACTGCATTGTTGTCTGCAGAAAGATGCCGTGTTTGGATGAGCGAATATTCAGGCATAAGTGGATCAAATATTCAGTATTTAGGATGAGGATTTGATTCACTTGTGTCATTATCAACAGTGAATTTGTCTTTGCTTCTTATGGATTCATAATATCAGAAATACTTCGAGTATCAGCGAATCTTTAGCCATGATGTTGAGGTAAGTCATGAAAATACCGAAAGTTTTCGCGTTTTCGACGGCTGTACTCGACTTTTGCATTATTCTAATTACTTCCAGATGAAATAGGGTATTTTCTCAAGTTTGTATACAATTATACCGATGGATTTCATATGTCTAAGCAGTTTAACAGTGTGTGAAAAAGGTTTTTCAAAAGTGTTCCCGTCAGTTCTGTGAAATTTCTCCAGTTTAACTCTCCGCCATGTTTGTATTATGTTCGACAAAAGTCACGAATTTTAACGATTCAATTTTCTTCAGTTTTAATTGAAATGTTCAAAATACAACAAGAGGACAAAATTCAGTTTCTCATTTGTCAACAACGTTTCCGTACAGAAGGTACTACTTCGTATCAAGCAAAAAACGTCGAACGTTCGTTTGCTCTTACGTCAAATGGCGTTCTCCCTCCGCAATGATATTTCGAATGTAAAGAAACTGGCTGAAAAATTGGCAGAAATAACTTAGTTAACACGTAAAATGTAAATATAAGGATTGTTTTTCAGCTTTTGCGCTTTATCGGTGTGTATTGGCAGTAGGGAATGGAAACAAAATTCATGAAAAGCACTTCGTGCTTTACATATTTTGTTTCCATTCCCTACTGCCAATACACACCGATAAAGCGCAAAAGCTGAAAAACAATCCTTAAATATTGAGCAAAGTATAAGTGCTACATGTACCAAACTTGCATATTGGATGTATCTTTGATCAAACTTTCATAAAATGACCTTGACCTACTTTTTTCCACTTGAGTGATTTTCTTATTATATATATACATGTACAGTGCCACTTGTGAAAACCGGAACTTGTCTAAAGCGGATACGTGTCTATACCGGTGTATTTCTGTTGTCCCGGCAGAATCCTTCTTTGTTATGTTTCAATTCACCTCTGTAATACGGATCCTGTCTATTCTGAATACCGGACGATTTTTTTTTATCAAACATCGTTAATTACTATATAAACACCCTCATTAAACCGGCCAACTCTTAAATTCCAGAGACTAATTAGGGTTAATTCATTTGTGCGTATCACCAGTGGTTAGATAATTACTGCCTCAAGCGATTACTTTACTGGACTTAAGGTATCAATCACCAAAACGGATAAGAAGGGAACTTAATGTGGAACAAAAAGTTGAACTAATTCGTTTATCTGAGAATCTTTAACTTGAAAGTCGATCTGAATACATACGTTGTCTTTGGATATAAAGTTACATGTAAATACTTTACATGTATCATAGTGTATATAATGTTGTTGAATGAAATATAATTGAATGGATTAAACAACATGTTTTCAATGTGTATTATTGCATGGTACATGTAGAGTAATATAGAAAAAATCGTTATACGTAGCGTCATGTCAGAGGCACTTAGTCAGTTGTCTGACCTATCAAAGCACAAGTTATATTCTTTAATCCGGATCCTGTCTAATCCGGCCAAATTTCGTAGTCCAAACAACATCCGGTTTAGACAAGTTTCACTGTACTTAGAGATATGTTTAAATTGAACTTTGCTGCTGCGGAAATAAGCTCTGATTCACAAAATAAGATAATCCTTAAAGGGATCTCCGGTAATACTCTAATCATTCACTTGTATAAATTATCGTTTACCAGGTAGTGCAGTATGTAGAAGCCTTTGTGGGACAGAACATCAGTGCCATGCATACCATGTTGATCAATAAACCACCTGATCCAGGTAAAGCTTATGTAAATTACTACATAACATGGTGTACTTAAATTTCATCTTCATGCTTAGTATTAGCTGACATAGACACAATTTTCTTAATGGATATGAAAGTTTGGGTGTACAAAGCTTGTATGGCTGTCTGTCCACCTGTCTATCTGTCTATTGACAGAAGCTTATCATGACAATTCCTAAATCACTTGATGGATTTAAAAAAAGTAACCTTGAATTATGACCATACTTTAGCATACTTTTATAAATGTTGTTTGATATTTTACAAAGGCAAACTGTCCAATAAGAATACAGATAGTATTTGCCATACCAGCCTGTTTGTGTTGAAGTTCTGAGGCATTAAGTACAGGTCCACATAAGGATCAGGCAGTTGAAAAATCTAAAAAATTTTAAATTTTTTTTTTCTTGAAATGTGTTTAGATTAGCGTCCATATGAATGTTCTGAAGGAATTTTCCTCATACTTGGATAGAGAAGAAAGTTATAGAGGTAGCAAATTTGGTTGAATTATATAGAGAAATTTTTTCCGCCATTTTTTCCTTCATAATCCTTTATAAATGATGAGGGGAATATCTCGCTTCACCATCACTACCTTGAGAAATGAATATCATATGTTTGATTTGTACCACATATATGTCTCAAAACAGAGGTAAAAAGTATTGCAAAAAAATTTGATGTATCACCCCTGCCTGATTCTTACATGGACCTATACTTAAGAATACTTGATCTTGTCATTAATCTGAAAATTTACTTATAGGTAAGAAGACTTCTCGGCATCCCATGCACCAGGATCTACATTATTTCCCCTTCCGACCAGCCGACAGAATCGTATGCTCATGGACTGCTATGCAGGAAGTAGATAGAGAAAACGGCTGTCTTGTGGTCTTGCCTGGAACCCACAAGGGGAAGTTACTTCAGCACGAGTATCCAGAATGGGAGGTGAGATTATGTGCTATAATCAGGCATGCTGAACTCGATAAATAATTACATGAAAAATTTATCAGTTACAGGTATGTTTCACATGTGTATTACTCGTAATTGTGACAAAACATTTTAGTTGATTATAAACTTGATCTTGAAGTTTGTACTAATTGTTATCTACAGAATTATTTTTAATGACACATAGCGGTACATGTATAATAGTCTGATCATTTTAAATCTGCAATTTATAAATACACTGTTATAAATGTTTTGTGTGTTTGTTTTACAGGGAGGTGTTAACAAGATGTACCACGGAGTGAGAGACTACAACCCAAACATGCCACGTGTACACCTGGAAATGCAAACAGGAGATACTGTCTTCTTCCATCCACTACTTATTCATGGTTCGGGAATGAACAAAACTAAGGGATTTAGGAAGGTATGTATGGAGTTTATGTACATGTATCTGGATCAAATGATGTAACGTTATACTTTAAATATTTGTTATTATAATATTAGATCTGCTACTCTCGGGGTTTGTGCATATTTTCTACAATTGACCCCTCCAATTGCGGGAAAAAAATGCAAGATGTCGTGACGTCACAATGCTTTAACCTCGGACAAACAAGCTTCGAACCTTGGTCAAACATCAAAATTGTATTGTGACATCATGGAATATCTCAATTTTTTCCTGCATTCGAAAGGGTCAATTTACCCCCCCTCCCTTCCCTGAAATATGCTCTGGAATCTACATTCAATTTTCAAGGTGATTTCTTCTGCTGTCTAAGAAAAAGTAGAAGTTTTTTCCTTCATTTTATCACCAGTGGGAGAAAAAAAAATTAAAAATTATAACAGATTTATGCAATTTTCACTAAATCTTAACCGTTAGAATGAATTTTACCTTTCAGTCTATTTCCTGCCATTATGCTGCTAATGAAGTGGACTTTATCGATGTCAAGGGATCAAGTCAGGAAATTATAGCTGATGAAGTCATTGACTTAGCTTCTAAGAGGACCGGCTTATCCAAAGACGATATCACTTTCAAGGTAAACTCTCATTTGAAAGATATTGTATCTTCAATAGTACTTTATCTTTAAACAAAGAAATGCTTAAACAATGTATTGAGAATAATAGAATCTAGCACGACTTTGAGTTCCGGATAGAAAAATATCAGTCAAGGGTGGGATTGATCAAGTCCCAACCGAGGCGTTAGCTTGATTATTTTTCTCGCACATTTAAAACCTTCAAAGTCATCTTGTTTATGCATCAGAATTACTGAACGTCATGCTAAATGTATGTGCATGTGAAATAACGTACGTAAGTTTGTCTGTGACATTATAAAGGAACAATCAACAGTGCCGGATCAGGGGTGCCGGATCGAATTCTCCAGCACCGCTGAAAAGGGGAATCAGCCTATCCAATGTGCGAGAATATTTTATCTCATTCCTTTGACTCCTTTTATGTTAACAAGATCACATTTTGACTGATCACAAGTAAAGAAATTGACTTCACTTTATCCATATGTCTTCTGAGAAATCATAACACTTTTTAAAAATACTGTGAAATCACTTATTTTTGTGGGGCCAAATTTTCGTGGATTCGTTAGATTCAGTATTTTTGTGTGGACGTAATTTCGTGGATGCCCTAAGAGCCCCTCCATGCCAACTAGCTTATTGCCACTCACGACAAGATATCATTGAAATGTGACCTAATTGAAAAGGGGTTTCGCAAGGTCGGCTTATGACAAACAGTTGTAGAAACAGTGTTGACAAACATTGCAATTAAAAGCAATTACTGTATGTGTCCACGTTATTATTAAAAGTTGATCCAATTTCTTGCTTTATGTACAATTATTGGTTGGGGATGTAAATTCGTGGATGAGGCTATCCATGAAAAACACGAAAATTGAGCCCCCATGAAATATAACGATTTCACAGTATCAAATTAGGTATTAAGAAAGTGACTTTGTCTATTTATCACTGATCAGAATTTAAGAATGGTGAGTGACAGGATATTCATTTTTCTGATTATGAATCAGAATGTACATTGTATTATACTTCTCTTCTATTTTACATTATGATAAATAGAAACTTCCAGGATTCAAAGCAAATATGATTATTAATACTCACTGTATAATAAATGTAAATATTATATAACCAGGAAGTAACGTCGATTCTGATTGGCTGGAGCGCGAGTCATTATTTTCCGATAATGACCGCTGACGGAAGATAATGACTCGGTGTGGTTTTCGTCCTGATTTCAGTATTTACAATAAAAATTAAGATTTTGTTTAATTTTAAAAGTTTAGATACACTTTTCACAAAAAAGTGTGATTAATTAAAAAAGTTCTTTTAAAATCAAAAATAATGTGTTTTTATTGATTTGAATCATTATCTTAATCATATGTAGTCTTACAATTCGTTATATAATATAACAAATAAGGACTTGGCCTCTGTCATTATGTCATAATAATGACCCGATGAGATTTGTAATATTGACCTTGGCCTTCGGCCTCGGTCAATATTACAAATCTCATCGGGTCATTATAATGACATAATGACCTCGACCAAGTCCATATTTGTATAATATTAATACTTTGTAGGATGTATGGAAACTACGAAGTCGTTTGGTGCAGGGCAACAGAGACTGGTGACAGATCAACCGTTAAGTTTATATATATCATCAAGAAAACAATTCTTTAGTCAAATGCAGGATTGCAGACAGACTCCCATTTTAGCACACATGTTTTTCACCACCTTGATTATTCATATAATCTGTAATTTCCAACTTTCACTTACTATTTTGAGCAGAAATTTTCATGACTTTTCTTTATACTTTGATTGAAAGTATATACTAGATTTCTGATGTATTTCCCTTTATATATCTGTATTGAGTGATATATCTGTACTGAGCGATGAATTATTATTGAATTCATTCTTTGTTTGATGTCAGTATGTTTTGCTCCAGTACTTAGTATATGTATCATACAAGTCAACTTATAAAGAATATTCATAAAGACAACAAGTAATAATGCAATGATTAGACTTTACTGCAAACCTTCTTATGATACTGTCTGGTATAGATTTTCCTACATCTAAGAGTGTAGTGTTTGACAAAGGTATCTTCGTGTATCGTTATGTCATAGTCGTCAAATAACGTGTCTTAGTCTATTACATCATCAATGTGATGAAGGTGAAGCCTCACAAACCTGTAGTACAAACAAAAAAGTCCTGAAATTTTGATGGAAAAGCTGATTCTGTAACAATGTATTATATTCACCTATGGATTTCTAGTCAGAAGGATCTATTGTTCAATTGCTATTCAAATTGAACTTTGTCTAATTCCAAGAAATTTTGCTGTAAGGGATAAGAATTTTTTTTAAATGATGTAAAAGTAGGCATAAGAAAATATTTTTTCGTAAGGGTAATGTTAAAAAAAATGATGTAAAGGGCATAAGAAAATATTTTGTTGTAATGGGTGAGTATAAAAAAAATGGTGTAAAGGGTTATTATATGAAAAAATATTTTGTTTTAAGGGGTAAGGATAAAAAACTTTGTTGCAAGGAACAAGGATAAGATATTTTGTAGTGGGAGTGAAGAAAAGATGTTATAAAAATTCTATTCTCTTATCTACAATGTTACAGAAATATAACGAAAAAGTTGTAGACAAGATGTTTATAGATTGTTGTCCTTCAATCAACTCAGGAAATGTGTATAGAATTGTGAAACATGTAATATAATATTGTAACATTTCTTTTTAAATTCATGTGATATTTTAAAAAAGATCACTTTTGAAATCATGTATTTGTTATTGTGATAAATGATTGTTTCATAAATCTACTTCATTACAATAAAGTTGTATTTTTTTCTTATCTTAATACAAAAAAGAGGAAAAGCATTTTGGGCATCTTTGTCTATATCTGCCTGTCATACCATCAGTCTATCTGAGTTTGGGCATCTTTGTCTGTGTCTGCCTGTCGTACCATCAATCTATCTGAGTTTGGGCATCTTTGTCTGTATCTGCCTGTCATACCATCCATCTATCTGAATTTGGGCATCTTTGTCTGTATCTTCCTGTCATACCATCCATCGATCTGAGTTTGGGCATCTTTGTCTGTATCTGTCTGTCATACCATCCATCTATCTGAGTTTGGGCATCTTTGTCTGTATCTGCCTGTCATACCATCAATCTATCTGAGTTTGGGTATCTTCTGTCTTACCATCAATCTATCTGAGTTTAGGCATCTTTGTCTGTATCTGCCTGTCATACCATCAATCTATCTGAGTTTGGGCATCTTTGTCTGTATCTGCCTGTCATACCATCAATCTATCTGAGTTTGGGGATCTTTGTCTGTATCTGCCTGCCATACCATCCATCTATCTGAGTTTGGGCATCTTTGTCTGTATCTGCCTGTCATACCATCCATCTATCTGAGTTTGGGTATCTTCTGTCTTACCATCAATCTATCTGAGTTTAGGCATCTTTGTCTGTATCTGCCTGTCATACCATCAATCTATCTGAGTTTGGGCATCTTTGTCTGTATCTGCCTGTCATACCATATATCTATCTGAGTTTGGGTATCTTTGTCTGTATCTGCCTGTCATACCATCAATCTCTCTCGAGTTTGGGCATCTTTGTCTGTATCTGCCTGTCATACCATCAATCTATCTGAGTTTGGGCATCTTTATCTGTATCTGCCTGTCATACCATCAATCTATCTGAGTTTGGGCATCTTTGTCTGTATCTGCCTGTCATACCATCAATCTATCTGAGTTTGGGCATCTTTATCTGTATCTGCCTGTCATACCATCAATCTATCTGAGTTTGGGCATCTTTATCTGTATCTGCCTGTCATACCATATATCTATCTGAGTTTGGGTATCTTTGTCTGTATCTGCCTGTCATACCATATATCTATCTGAGTTTGGGCATCTTTGTCTGTATCTGCCTGTCATTCCATCAATATATCTGAGTTTGGTCATCTTTGTCTGTATCTGCCTGTCATACCATATATCTATCTGAGTTTGGGCATCTTTGTCTGTATCTGCCTGTCATACCATTATTACTTATTTGGTCAGTTACAGACCGTCTACGGAGATATGTCGGGTTGGTAAAATCTATGGAAGGCGAGGCGAAGCCGAGCCTTCCATAGATTTTACCAACCCGACATATCTCCGTAGACGGTCTGTAACTGACCAAATAAGTGTTTTATTTTGCCGAGGACCCCTTCATCACAAATTTCCCTTACCTTTGTGAATTAAAAAGTGTGTCACTTCCCAGGTATTCAACCTACATAAACGAGTCATCAGCTAAAAATAGATTACGTGTAGTCTGAGCTATATAAACAATATTTTTTACCTAATTCCATAAGCATCGGTGGCTCAGTGGTAGAATGCTCGCCTGCCATATTAACGTCCGCCATCTTGGATTTTCCACTTCGAATTTTTGCCATATTAACGTCCGCCATCTTGGATTTTCCACTTCGAATTTTTGTCTACTGACGGTCTATAAGAAAGTCTATAGAGTTATAGACCGCTTCCACGTGACGGGCTCTATCCAATCAGTTTTCGACATTCTAGTCCAAGGCGAAATAAATATCTATCTGAGTTTGGGCATCTTTGTCTGTATCTGCCTGTCATACCATATATCTATCTGAGTTTGGGCATCTTTGTCTGTATCTGCCTGTCATACCATATATCTATCTGAGTTTGGGCATCTTTGTCTGTATCTGCCTGTCATACCATATATCTATCTGAGTTTGGGCATCTTTGTCTGTATCTGCCTGTCATACCATATATCTATCTGAGTTTGGGCATCTTTGTCTGTATCTGCCTGTCATACCATATATCTATCTGAGTTTGGGCATCTTTGTCTGTATCTGCCTGTCATTCCATCAATCTATCTGAGTTTGGGCATCTTTATCTGTATCTGCCTGTCATACCATATATCTATCTGAATTTGGGCATCTTTATCTGTATCTGACTGTCATTCCATCAATCTATCTGAGTTTGGGCATCTTTATCTGTATCTGCCTGTCATACCATATATCTATCTGAGTTTGGGCATCTTTATCTGTATCTGCCTGTCATACCATATATCTATCTGAGTTTGGGCATCTTTGTCTGTATCTGCCTGTCATACCATCAATCTATCTGAGTTTGGGCATATTTGTCTGTATCTGCCTGTCATACCATCAATCTATCTGAGTTTGGGCATCTTTGTTTGTATCTGACTGTCATTCCATATACATGTATATATCTGAGTTTAGGCATCTCTGTATCTGCCTGTCATACCATCAATCAGGTCACATCATTATGATGAATACAGTACTAAAGATTCCAAGGTCATTTCATACAAATGACTACAACACCAAAAAATATCAAGGTCACATCGTAAAGATGAATATAACACCAAAGAATATCAGTTATAGTGACATCGAGAATATCAAGGTCACTTCTTAATGATGAATACACACCAAAATATCAAGCTCACTTCATTTAAATGAATACAACTCCAAAACATATCAAGGTCACTTCATAAAGATGAATACAACACCAAAAAGTATCAAGGCCACTTCTTTCAGATGAATACGTCACAAAAGAATGTCATACTGGTCACATAATATGATGAATACATGACCAAGGAATGTCAAGGTCATAAGTGTTCCAACTCCATACCTTCTTGAAGAAAATTTCAAACCAATTTTCGTGTTTCGAATATTAAATTCTCGTCAGTGATGCTTCCAGTCAAAGTGCTTTTCATGCGCCGCCCAAATTCATTTCACTAGCGCCCTCTGGTTTTAGTTTTAGAATTTTAAAAAAATTCTGCATTTACTTTACAGAGTGCACGGCTCCAATTTTCCTGTAGGTCGATTCAGTAACATATCCAAATAAAATCTTAGTTCAAAATAGCATTGGAGGGATGGTGCTAAGATGTTAACCTCCTTTAACTTCGATGATATTTTTCGATGAAATGGCAAGTTTCCGAAATAATAATTCTATATATGATGTCAAATTGATAAAGGGCCAAAACAAAGCCTCTTTCAGGCGACCGAATTAATTAAATATACACTTAACAAACATCAAGTCACGGGGAACGATTTTAACTGCTTCGCACTGCAACAAGAAATAAGTGTTTATATTAATAATACGGAAGTGTTTCAACCCTGCACTTTCTTGAGGAAAATTTCAAACCAATTTTCATGCATCAGACACGTGTTTCGAATATTTAAAAATTCTCATCAGTGATGCTTCAAGTCAAAGTGACTTTCATAAGCCGCCGAAATTCATTTCACTAGCGCCCTCTGGTTTTATTTTAGAATTTAAATTTCTGCATTTGCAATGTCATGATGGAATGTAACACGTGATTTCCCCCCGTACACTCTTATTCCGATAACTAATACGTACTTCATTTTGTATTCAGTGCTACATTTTCAACACTCCAAACCCCTGATTTGAGCTTTTGCCAAGCCAAGCCAAGCTTTTTATTTTCAAGTAAAGTCAGGAAAGTTCTTCCTCACTCCACATTATATTGCCTATTCCGAGTATTTGGAGTAAAGAATTGAATTTTTTTATCACTTGATATAACATGTATTAAACAATAATAAACATGTACTATAAAAGAAATATCAAGTGTTTTTATGATAGAAGAGAGAAAGAGATGACAGTGACACATTTACAACCTTTCACTCACACATTCATACTTTAGGATTGTGATGTTCTAGACATAGATAAATGTTGACAGGTCAAGGTCATGTTTTAGATTAATTTTACAGTTTTTTAAATGATATTCAAATTCATATAATAAGCTTGTACATAAATTGTAAATAATATTATAATGCCGATAAGGAATTCGAGAAAAGAGCCTGCAAGTTATTCCATGTTTTAGGAAATTTGATATGTCTCTTTTGACTAAAGTATCTTTCAAGATTGTAATGATAGTTTAGCAACTGTTTATAACTTCTTCAAAATTTAAGTTTCTGTCCTTGGGACGTTGTTGGTATAACTATGTAGCGAATGTTTGATTTTGGTAAAGATTTTCCTGATTGTCGTATTTAATTTCCTTATTTAATTAATGATTTAACCACATAATTATTTGCTTTGCCCTTAATCTTCCGATTTTGTAACTGCGCAGTACCATATGACCTTGATCTACATTCCGTTTGCGGCCTAGATTCGGAATATTGATTTTTCAGTTGCTATTCTTAGACTGGCTGATGCAACTGTGACCTGGTATGCGGTGTTTACTTGACCATTGACCTTGATATCGAGGACAACTCGCATAGACTTGTCCGTTAATGACCTTCTCATCGTGAGTTGCCCTAACAGGCACCTCCTCCCCATAGAGATTCACCCTATTGCTCTTTTTGTTTTACATGCTTTTACTCCGTTTCTTTATTTCCTTTCAGTTTGTTTTATTTTGGATATTCATATGTGACTAGATAAGGAAGCAACCATTTGATTTTTATGAGAGGGGGGGGGGGGGGGGCAGGAAGACTTTGCAACAAAAAATTCAGGATCGAAATTTTCAGGAAAAAAAAATCCGACCCGAAGGGCCGACAAAAACAGTTTTCCGGATCATGAAATTGCCCATTCCCCCTCTCATCCAACCTTTCCACATACCCAGTAAACACTTTTTGTGCGTAATAAACTAAGTACAAATAAGAATGAAGCAAACTTTATATATGCAATTTTGAGTGAATTAATCAAATTCAAAAGTCATTAGCGCCATATAAATATAGCCTGTCTCCGTTGAGTATCATTTAAGTGAATAGATTATAGGATTCATATGCCATTCAAGAAATTAAAATGAAGTGATCTGCTGGCAAGAGATAAACTCATTCTGTGTTTGATGTTTAATATAGCCGAAAAATAACGCTGAATTATTTAAACTTTTCAGTAATTTTCAACATTGGAAAATTACAAAAAAAATAATCTGGCCCGAAGGACCGACGAAAAAAAAATGTCCGGCTCTTTAATTGGCCGAAAAAAAATCCGGCTGGCAAAAGTCTTCCTGTCCCCCCCCCCTCCCCTAGAAATCAAATGGTTGCTCCCTAACGTAGTATAGTGTAAACAAATTGGAGAACTTTTATTCACCGTATTACGTTTTCCTTGGTTATACTGTGCTGTGACGTCCGTCCGATTGTCTTACAGTGGAGAATGCACTGAAGTTAGTGCTGAAACTAATAGTCATATCGTGTCTGTCTGCTCGACCAACATCACTGTCATAAAGTGTCTGTCCGTTCATACCACGTTACAACTTTTTATTATAATGATTAAAAGATGATTAAAAGATTCAAGGCTTTATTTTTTCCATATTTCTAAAGAATTGAAAGTGGCATCCAGAGAAAATTTACGATTTACGGCTTCGCCTCGTCCAATACATTTTTTTTTTTCATCGACCCAATATTATTAGTTATTAGGTTTGTTACTGACCTTACACGGAAATCTGTCGGGTTGATAAAGCCCATAGAAGGCGAGGCGCTTGCGCCGAGCCTTCTATGGGCTTTATCAACCCGACAGATTTCCGTGTAAGGTCAGTAACAAACCTAATAACTAATATTACTAGTCCGAGGCAAAACAAATTTCTGTATCCCCACTGTAAAACACTGTATAACTAATAATATTGATTTTAACAAAGCCCCTTGTTCCAGTCACATGCATCTTGTGCATACTTTACAGAATAAAACTATGGCGAGCGAAGTGAGCGAAAAATTTTTACGTAAAGTAAAAACTGCGGCGAACGAAGCGAGCTGAAAATTTAGGAATTTAAAGCGAATTTTATGGTTATACTTCAAATTCAGATTACTTGTAAGAGCAAGATTATTTTTTTTCTGTCACACCGTAAGCAAATTAATTTTTTATTTTCATTAAAATTCAGAGCAAATTTTTTTTTTCGAAAAAAAAGCCCCCCCCCCGACTATCAAATGGACCGTACCCAAGTATGGTCTTGATCTAGATTTGGGCCAGTGTGCAATTTTTAGAATGGCTGACGTAAATAAACAGCAGTCCTATATATCGCTCACGGTGAACATTGTCTTTTGTTTGTGGTATAAACATAGCCGCATGGGCATGGGCGGAACTAGAATTTTTTCCTCATGATGGGACCTAGCCATCAGGTGTCTGGAAGATATTACAAATTAGACCGAGCCTCGGAACAGGCCAAAATTTAAAACCAACTCAAGAATAAAATTTTGGCCTGTTCTCGGTCTAATTATAAATAAAAACGGGGAAATTAGCCTTGGTTTGCGTTTCGCAACCTAACCCATGATCCCGTAGATACGCGCTTGTAGCTCTCCCCCCCCCCCCCCCCCACCATGAGCACACGGAAACTGGTCCAAGCTTTCTGTGGACGCAAAAAGCCTAATTATAATTACCTTCACGCAGAGAAGATGCCGGTTGGAGGGTGTTCCAGTCTATGACTTTGAAATAAATATAATTTTATGTACGGGAAAAATCAGGGGACAGAGTTCCGGACATCCAACGCCTCTAGATGTTTGATCAAAAATCACTGTATATAAGTTTAAAAGTTAAAAGTTGAACTTGTTTAAGTGAAGTGTTACGAAATTTTCTTTTTTTGTTTTGGATAGCTGATGTTTTTGATATGACCATGATCGCTTCCATCATGACTTTTTTTCTACAGCCAATCAGAAATTTGGACAAGGAAGAGAAACCCTTATCACGTGATCATTACACATGCAGGCACTTTTTGATGGTTACGATTTGATTTTGCACTGAACCAACTGCAGGTAAGAAAATTAACTTTATACACAGTGATGTCAACGATTCTAGATAAGTTCTAAAGATCCCTGGCCATTCACTGGTCAACATCATTAAGTTAGTAGGTTAAAACAAAACTCACGAATGCATCAGACCGAGTATACCAACTCAAGAATACAATTTTGGTCTGTTCTCGGTCTGATGCATGTGTTCGAGTGTCAAGAAATCTATAGGCCTTGCATTGCATTGTATAATGCTGGGTAGCAAGTCGCGGTGCCATGGTAACTTGCATATGTAGATACTTGAAACGGACATTCAGATTAAGAATGTTTGACTGTATTGTAGTATGTTGAGGTAGAAGTTGGGGGAAAATTATTCAATTCTTTATTGGCAAGAACCATATTCAATCATATTCATATTATATATAAATTATATATATTAAAATTAAATGATTTCTATGGTAAACTTTGATCTTAGCCATCTATATCTAGAATGTGTAATGGACAGTTTAATTTTTTAGCCAGAATTTTTTAAAGGAAACTTTCTGAAAAGTCTTAGTACCACGTGCACTTTGAGGCCACCGTCAATACGCTGGTTATTTTAGTGTATTTCGTCTACTTCTCTATAGTACGGTGACAAAGAGGGGGGTTACTGGAATGTATAGTGACGAATATGTCGATGGAATTAATTAAGGGATTCAGGAAAGGGAGGGGTTAACCCGGATGGAAAAGGCCTTTTCAAACATAGAAAACTTAATTTGAGATATGTTATAATGAATAAGTTGTACAAAAATTGGCATTCGATCCGCGCGGCAGTAAAAATATAAATGAAAAAAGAAAAGATGTGTTTCACCACCGACTGAGAGTGGTCATGTACACGTACGATATTTTTTATTTCCATGGGTACTATGTAGTTTTTAGCTCCACTGGTTATTGTGCCCTGTGTCCGGCGTCCGTCCGTCTGTCTGTCGGTCCTTTAAACTTTTATTCTGAGCACGAATCCTCTGAATTTGTGAATAGCACAAAATAATTTTTTTTTTTTTTTGCATTATAACAGGCCTGTGGTCTAGTTGTGCACCTGATATTTTGTTTGAGCCCCTGACCCCCAGGGTCTTGGAAAATGGATGTGGTCTTGTTCTCCTATATAACTCTATGTA
Source organism: Pinctada imbricata (assembly GCA_033119305.1). Taxonomy (NCBI): domain Eukaryota; kingdom Metazoa; phylum Mollusca; class Bivalvia; order Pterioida; family Pteriidae; genus Pinctada; species Pinctada imbricata. Next base: position 105,016,368 of record VSWD01000005.1, on the reverse strand, counting down.
ATCTTGTGAGCACCAATTCTCAGAAAGTATAATTAATAGAGAGATAATTGTTTTTGCATTATTCTCAATCTGTGGTCTACGTGTGCACCTTGTACTTTGTTTGAACTCCTAACCCCCAGGGTCTTCGAAAATGTGTGTTGTAATCGTGTTTACAATATTGTGAACGGCTAATTATCTGAAAGTATAATTAAGGGGTTGGACAGGGTGAAAGGGAGGGGGCGGCCGGGAGGAGGGAGAGATGGGGAGGGAGGAGGGAGGGAAGGGGGGAAATGGGAGGGAGGGGAGGAAAGGGGGCGGGAGGGGGAAAGTAAGGGAAGGGTGAAAAGGAGGAGAGGAGGGGGGAGGAGGGGGGAGAGTTTTAAAATGTGATCATTCTCTGGTCTTGTATTTTGTTTTAGCCCCTGATCCTTATGATCTTTGAATTTTAGCAGATAACAAAACACTGATTTGAAAAAAAAAGGAAAAATTTTTCCCGCGAGGCGGATTTGAACCACCGACCTAAGGATTTCTAATGTGAAATTACCACTACAGTCCTCCGCTCTACCAACTGAGCTATCACGGGATGAAGAAATGAGGAAATAAATAATGTATAAGAATGTAATACGCTGTGAAATCATGTTGCACATGCGCAAAGAAAGAGGTGTTTACTTCCGCAAAGAATAAGGAAGCGATGGTCTGTATTTCACTAAAGTTTGTCTTGAACTTGTAGTCTATTTTTAACATAGTTTTAATTTTTTTCATGATTCTGAAGCTACCTTTTTACTGTTCTATGATTGAGAGTCGATTAATCGGAGGTAAAACATTTCTATGCAAAATGTTCTCTCTTCATGCCAAATGACAATAGAAATGTATTACAATGTACTGCACTGTCGGCTCACTTCGGAAACTGGATAAACTACTTTATCATGCAAAAATATAAAGAAAATTTATACCATTCAATAGATCTCGCTTAGTCGTAAATTTCGGTGTAAGTTACATGAAAGTCAGTGCACACAATCAGACTTTATAGACAATACAAATTTTAGATATGATTGGCCATTTCCCAAGCTAACTTTTGCCATGACGTCGTGACGTTGTCCATATTGGTCGGGTACATATTATCGCCGGACACATATTATCGCCACTTAATTTATATCTCTGCATATTGTTGATGTAGGAATTTAATTTTTACACCTTAATTACATCTCTGAAATATGATAGTAATAAATAGAAATTTAACATTGAAAACGCCCTATCGAAATGTATTTTGTCTGTGAAATATTACTGCATAAACCCATAGCCACATACCATCAGTATGCCAAAATTTGCGACTAAGTGAGAACTATTCAATGATATCTATTTTATTTAAATTTTGGCATGAAATGAAAATGATTATCCAGTTTCCGAAGTGAGCTGCACGGACAGTAGAATGTGAGACATGACTACTGACACTGGCGTATACATGCAAGAAGTGTAACATTGCATATCTCTAAACACACCGGGTACATTTACGCAGCATTACGGGGGCTTGTTGTGCTGCGACCCGGGGGCTTGTGCTGAGGCGATGAAAAATAGATCGAGCTGTACATCAGCTTCTATAACTCCAGAAGTAAGATACCTACGCTTCTAAAACTGATCCTACGGAACTCGGCAAATATCAAGGAATGTTCCCATGTGCTTAGTTTCGTTTCACAGTCAGTGGCGGATTCAGGGGGTGTGAAGGGGGCGTCCCCCCCCCCTCCCCCCCGGCACTGACCCAAAAATTTCCAAAAACTGGTATATTTTGGCCCATTTTCAGTAAAAATCGGCAAAATTCGCCCCTTGACCCCCCCCCGGCAAAGGGGGCGCTGGATCCGCCACTGACAGTCGTTTCAAACACTCTCAAACACTTCAACACTATTGCGCGAGTTGGACGATCCAAATAGGGAAATAATTTCAATAGGACTTTACTGTCTTATAATAGGATTTTACGCATATGTTCATACCTGGAGACATGGATAATGGTTATATATTTCTATTTTGAAGGCTTTCAATTATCCATGTCTCCAGGTATGAACATATGCATGAAATCCTATTTTAAGACATAAAAATCCTATTGAAATTATTTCCCTATTTGGATCGTCCAACTCATGAAATAGTGTTGAAGTGTTTGAGAGAACAAAGGACTGTGAAACGAACTTAAACACATGGAAACATTCCTTGATATTTGCTGAGTTCCGTAGGATCAGTTTTAGAAGCATAGGTATCTTACTTCTGGAGTTATAGAAGCTGATGCACAGCTTGGTCTGCTTTTCATCGCTTCAGCGCAAGCCCCCGGATCGCAGCACAACAAGTGCTGTGTTGTACACGGTGAAACAGTGAGATCGAGAATTGTCAGTTTACTTTTAAATCATGTCGAAAATTGTACAGAAATAAAGGCACTGTCCTAAGACTCCTTCTGAATTAAGGTTAAAAAGGTTAAAGACTTGATGAATTGAAATACATGTACCTCGATTATCGCAATTATCAATCGAAAGTACTCATCCGATTGTGTCCGATAATTGATTGTAAATCTTATCCGATTTTACAACCATAGACCATATAGTTCTGCAGATTATGCTTTTTATATGAAATTCTTCATTTTGAGCATGTACATGTATGTCCCTGGTTTTTTTTTTCCAATTTAAAGAATATTGGGTACCGGGTATCTTAAAAAAATAATTTCTTTTCCAGGCAGCCACACTTAAACCATACTTGAATGCCATTAGGCATACTCTAACAGCAGAGATGTGCATACAGAATTTTGATTCCCAAGTTGTTGAGAGACATAATAAACCAGAGGTAGAGGTCAAGTGAGTAGTCAGATTTCAATCTGTATTTATTACACAGTACAAATGTATATGTACCACAATGTACTACTTGTATTGAATTAATGATTTAAACTATTATTTACATGTATTACACAGTACTTGTATTCATATCACATAATGCATAGTAAGGTTACTGGTACCAGGTACTTATTCAAATTAAATCAGCAAATTTGAAGAAAAACCTGTCACATTTGTAAAAGTACTTATAGAACAAGGGAAAGAATTTATTACGGTAATTAAGTATTGACTTTGGGTTTTTGTTGACTTTAAATTTGAAAAAAGGAAATAGAGAGAGCATAGTGACTGGTACTTAAATAAGTTCATACTTGTACAGATTTTTAGGTAATCTAAAGATGCTTCATTTATAAAGGAATAATTGTCATTGATCTTTTATTCTTTGTTAACAGAAGCAGTAAAGAATTACTGTTAACACCTGTTGTAATTAGCAGAAATGAGAAAGAAAAGGTTCTAATTGAAGGTTCAATTAACTCTATAAGAATCAGCATAGCTATAAAACAGGTAAGAAATTTTTCGTGCTATTTAAAAAATGCTGTGATTAAAATTTCTGTTTGGAGATAAATATGAATGACTGCTATCTGTTTCATAAATAAACATTTATAAGGCAGGTAGGAGGAGCCCCAATTATTTTTTAATGCACAATCTTGCTACCATTACAATATGGAAGGATGCTTCAATTTTTCAGATGAAAAAAAAAACGAACACCATTGCAGGCAAAACTTGCATAGAATGATTATGCGCTGGCCTGGAGATAGTATAAACTCTATTGATTTTCAATGTAGAGATCAAAGTAGGAAATGATGAGAAGTTCTCTGAACACACTTCATGACAAACATATCTTTGTAGAACTACCAACACTTCAAAACATTCTGCAAATGTTGGCCATTGAGAGCCATGTCCATTTTCAGTACTAGTAAATGATGTATTCTCTGTTTATAGGCTGATGAGATAGAGAAGATTCTATGTAAGAAGTTTATGAGATTTATGATGATGAGGGCGGAACATTTTAGAATCTTGCGCAGGAAACCTGTAGAGGTAAGGACAGTGGCAAGTCTGTAATATTCCACTATGTGAGACAGTTTGTCTTGTATGGAAACCAGCATAAAATAATAGAAAAACATGCTTCATACACAACATTTCTTTTGTTCATTATGTCATATGCACTTACATCAGATAATGTCCCAATATGGAAAGTCACTCTGTATATTGTATTATGATATCTGTACATGTACATTTCAGGGCTACGACATTAGTTTTCTGATCACCAATACCCACACTGAACAGATGTACAAACACAAACTGGTAGACTTTATTATACAGTTTATGGAGGAAATAGACAAAGAAATTAGTGAAATGAAATTAGCTGTCAATTCAAGGGCAAGAGTCAGTGCTGAAGAATTTTTGAAGCAGTGAGTATTGTATTGACACTGAAATTAATTGACAAAAAGCTAAGAATTAGGAAACTTCCTTCTGTAGGGAGTCCAGCCTATGATTTTCAAAGCAATTTATAGAAATTTTGAAAGATGATATTTTAAAAATAAGTTCTAAGCTACAAGGGGTGGGGAAGTGTTCCTCTAGATACTGGGAAAAATTATATACATATAAATTGTGTCCAATAATCAAAATGTTAAATATTACTCATCATTATAATTATTTAATTCACAGAGATCACAACTTCCATTAATTACTTCAGTTTGCATCATTAATCTGTAACAAATTCATATACCTTGTCATTAGTTGTCAAATCAATGGTAATATGCAGTTGTCTTCATCTATAATGTATTTTTGATGGTCAAAGGGGCCCTAATTTAGAATAAATTACTATTCTATTTTGTTCAAGGGTTAATGATCAGCAAATTAGATATTCTACCGTATATTGGGAATATTGCATGGATGATTTTAAATAAAACAGATAAATTTACTTCATTGTTCCATTCTTTCACAATTACAGTTCAATTTAAATCTGTTTTGTCTGCCAAAGTAAATACTTGATATCCATTAAGTTTCCTACTTAAACTTAAAGAGATGGTCAAGCACGATGACACTCAAACAAATCAAATGATGGTCAATGTCACCTTCAAAGCCATAGTCACATATTCAAGGCCATAGTCACATATCCAAGGCCATAGTCACATATCCAAGGCCATAGTCACATATCCAAGGCCATAGTCATATATTCAAGGCCAAAATCACATATCCAAGGCCATAGTCACATATTCAAGGCCATAGTCACATATCCAAGGCCATAGTCACATATCCAAGGCCAAAGTCACATATCCAAGGCCATAGTCACTTATCCTAGGCCATAGTCACATATCCAAGGCCATAGTCACATATCAAAGGTCATAGTCACATATTCAAGGTCATAGTCACATATCCAAGGCCATAATCACATATCCAAGGCCAAAGTCACATATCCAAGGCCATAGTCACATATCCAAGGCCATAGTCACACATCCAAGGCCATAGTCACATATCCAAGGCCATAGTCACATATCCAAGGCCAAAGTCACATATCCAAGGTCATAGTCACATATTCAAGGCCACAGTCACATATCCAAGGTCAAAGTCACATATCAACGGCCATAGTCACATATCCAAGGCCATAGTCATATATTCAAGGCCAAAATTACATATCCAAGGCCATAGTCACATATCCAAGGCCATAGTCACATATCCAAGGCCATAGTCACATATCTAAGGCCATAGTCACATATCCAAGGCCATAGTCACATATCCTAGGCCATAGTCACATATCCAAGGCCATAGTCACACATCCAAGGCCATAGTCACATATCCAAGGCCATAGTCACATATCCAAGGTCATAGTCACATATTCAAGGTCATAGTCACATATCCAAGGCCATAATCACATATCCAAGGCCAAAGTCACATATCCAAGGCCATAGTCACACATCCAAGGCCATAGTCACATATCCAAGGCCATAGTCACATATCCAAGGCCAAAGTCACATATCCAAGGTCATAGTCACATATTCAAGGCCACAGTCACATATCCAAGGCCATAGTCAGGCCATAGTCACATATTCAAGGCCATAGTCACATATCCAAGGCCATAGTCACATATTCAAGGCCATAGTCACATATTCAAGGCCATAGTCACATATTCAAGGCCATGGTCACATATTCAAGGCCATATTCACATATTCAAGGCCATAGTCACATATTCAAGGCCAACCATGCAACAGACAACTTGGCTATTATTTGACAAGTAAATAACTTTGAATAGCGTGCAAGTAATTTAGAAGAGATATTAAGAGGTCATGCAACCAAAATTCTTTTGATTTTGTCAAATACTTCTGTGAGGACAATTTTCATATTTTACAGTGTACAACATTTTGGTAATCTTGTATATTCTCTTTTCGCTTTTCCTTTCCAGATTCCAGAAATCTTAGTATTACGGCAGTTTTGAAAGTAAAATTGTGTTAGCCTCTTGAACAACTAGCGTGGGTATTTGGAGAGGAGCAATAGAAAGATCATGTTGATAAGATGTTCATTTAGAAGTTAATAGTTTAGAGTGAACTGCTGGACAGGGTTTATACGATTAACTTAGAACATCGAGTTACACATGTTCAGATCATTTCATTTCAAAACATTTAATTTTGTTTCCTTTTGTCTTTCTTTTGTTAAGAAAACTGGATATTTATGTAGCAAGCTTCAATTGTTTTATATCATTATGCTTACATTTATTATTATAATATTCATAATAATACATGTAACATTGAAATATTAAATGATAATGCATGTGGATGAGTACAATTTCATACATGTACATTTAAAAATAAACATTTTATTTTAAATTTAAAGCTGTTTTGTAGTATTTTTTAAAATTGAAAATGCATTCTAAATGAATTTACAAATGTATTATTTCATCAGCCACTATGAACATTAGGAAAAGAAATTTCTTTTAATATAATTTGTGAGTACATTTTTATTTGATATTGCTCTACTTTAAGAGTTCAATAACATGCAAGAAGGTCACCATCTCTTGATCAAAACCGAACTCATTTTTAGCTCTACTGGTCTCTGACCAGTTGAGCTTATGTCATCACCCTTCGTCCGCCGTCCATCCGTCCGTCCGTAAATAATTCTTGTGCTCTCAACTCCTCTGAAACTATAGGAGATAGAAAGTTAAATCTTTTTGCATTCTACTTGGTATGTGGTCTAGTTGTGCACGTGACATTTGGTTTCAGCCCTTGACCCCCAGGGTCTTAGGAAATGGGTGTGGTCATTTTCTCCTATATAAGTCTATGTAATCTTGTGCTCACAACTCCTCTGACACTATAAATGATGGAGACTTAATTCTTTTTGCAATATGATGGGTCCGTGGTCTAGATGTGCACCTGAAATTTTGTTTGAGCCCCTGACCCCCAGGGTATTAGGAAATGGGTGTGGTCATTTTCTCCTATATAACTCTATGTAATCTTGTGCTCGCAACTCCTCTGACGCTATAAATGATGGAGACTTAATTCTGTTTGTAATGTGATTTGCCTTTGTCTAGTTGTGCACCTGATATTTTGTTTGAGCCCCTGACCCCCAGGGTCTTAGAAAATGGGTGTGGTAATTTTTTCCTATATAATTGTGCTCTCAACTCTTCTAAAGCTATTAGTGATTGAGAGTTAATTACATGTATATATCCAATATGATGGCTATGTAGCCTTGTTGCATCATTTATAGTTCATTTGAGCTAGTAGACCCTGGCACCTAGGATCTTGGAAAATGGGTGTGACATTCTTTTTTGAAATACTATATCTTGGATATTATGAATTATATGTGTAGATATTCTAGTTGCAGTCTAATGGATATGTTGTTTTGTTGTGCTACTTATACTTTGTTAGAGCGCCTGCTCCCTATGGTCTTTGGTAAAAAAAATGGAAATTTATATTTATGTGTATGTATCTCATTGGCTTGTCAATGAGTGAAGAAAACAAAAAAACCAGGAGAGCTACAGTCAGAGACTTCTGGTTCATAGAAGATGAACAAAATGCATGGAAATTGCAATATATCTAGAATCTTAACGCCTATAACAAAAGCAAAACTACTATAATTCATTGAAGGAACCATTAATGAATTAGTTCATAGTTCCTCAAGCTGCAATATAATAGCAGATTTGTAGAAAGAGCAAAGAAAATCACTGCTAGGACACAGTGATAAATCTAGAGACACATCCCCCTGTAAACATGGGGGAAATGTGACCAGTGTGACATCAAGAAAAGACAATCTCAACTACACTCCACAAGTGTTGACAATAGGGAGAGGAACCATAATGATTTCCAAGGTCAAGGTCACAAAGTTCAGGGAGATAATAGAAGAAAATCTTGTGAACATCAATGAAGACAAAGTTAACAATGCAGGCAATCAACAATGAAGACAAAGTTAACAATGAAGACAAACATAACAAATTTTTTTAACAATGAAGACAAACTTAACAATGAAAACAAAGTTAACAATGATGGCAAACTTAACAATGAAGGCAAACATAACAATGAAGACAAACTTAACAATGAAGACAAACATAACAATGAAGACAAACTTAACAATGAAGACAAACTTAGCAATGAAGACAAACATAACAATGAAGACAAACATAACAATGAAGACAAACTTAACAATGAAGACAAACATAACAATGAAGACAAACTTAACAATGAAGACAAACTTAACAATGAAGACAAACATAACAATGAAGACAAACTTAACAATGAAGACAAACTTAACAATGAAGACAAACATAACAATGAAGACAAACTTAACAATGAAGACAAACTTAACAATGAAGACAAACTTAACAATGAAGACAAACATAACAATGAAGACAAACTTAACAATGAAGACAAACATAACAATGAAGACAAACTTAACAATGAAGACAAACTTAGCAATGAAGACAAACATAACAATGAAGACAAACATAACAATGAAGACAAACATAACAATGAAGACAAACATAACAATGAAGACAAACTTAACAATGAAGACAAACATAACAATGAAGACAAACATAACAATGAAGACAAACTTAACAATGAAGACAAACATAACAATGAAGACAAACATAACAATGAAGACAAACTTAACAATGAAGACAAACATAACAATGAAGACAAACTTAACAATGAAGACAAACATAACAATGAAGACAAACTTAACAATGAAGACAAACATAACAATGAAGACAAACTTAACAATGAAGACAAACTTAACAATGAAGACAAACATAACAATGAAGACAAACTTAACAATGAAGACAAACTTAACAATGAAGACAAACATAACAATGAAGACAAACTTAACAATGAAGACAAACTTAACAATGAAGACAAACTTAACAATGAAGACAAACTTAACAATGAAGACAAACTTAACAATGAAGACAAACTTAACAATGAAGACAAACTTAACAATGAAGGCAACTTAACAATGAAGACAAACTTAACAATGAAGACAAACTTAACAATGAAGACAAACATAACAATGAAGACAAACATAACAATGAAGACAAAACTTAACAATGAAGACAAACATACAATGAAGACAAACATAACAATGAAGACAAACTTAACAATGAAGACAAACTTAACAATGAAGACAAACTTAACAATGAAGACAAACTTAACAATGAAGACAAACATAACAATGAAGACAAACTTAACAATGAAGACAAACTTAACAATGAAGACAAACATAACAATGAAGACAAACATAAGCAATGAAGAACAAACTTAACAATGAAGACAAACATAGGGCAATGAAGACAAACAGTAAATCAATGAAGACAAACATAACAATGAAGGACAACTTAACATGAAGACACATAACAATGAAGACAAACCTTACAATGAAGACAAAAACTTAACAATGAAGACAAACATAACAATGAAGACAAACTTAAACAATGAAGACAAACTTAACATGAAGACAACTTAACACTGAAGGACAAACTATCACAATGAAGACAACATAACAATGAAGACAAACTAACAATGAAGACAAAACTTAACAATGAAGACAAACATTAACACTGAAGACAAACTAACAATGAAGACAAACATAATCAATGAAGACAAACATAACAATGAAGACAACTAACATACAACTTGCCAATGAAGACAAACATTAACAATGAAGACAAACAGAACAATGAAGGACAAACATACCATAACACATGACCAATGAGACCAACTTAGCAATGAAGACAAACATAACAATGAAGACAAACATACCAATGAAGACAACTCATAACAATGGAAGACAAACATAACAATGAAGACAAACTTAGCAATGAAGACAAACATAACAATGAAGACAACATAACAATGAAGACAAACTTAACAATGAAGACAAACATAACAATGAAGACAAAACATAACAATGAAGACAAACTTAACAATGAAGGACAAACATAACAATGAAGACAAACTTAACAATGAAGACAAACTAACAATGAAGACAAACATAACAATGAAGACAAACTTAACAATGAAGACAAACATTAACAATGAAGACAAACATAACAATGAAGGACAAACATAACAATGAAGACAAACATAACAATGAAGACAAACATAACAATGAAGACAAACATAACAATGAAGACAAACTTAACAATGAAGACAAACTTAACAATGAAGACAAACTTAACAATGAAGACAAACTTAACAATGAAGACAAACCTTAACAATGAAGACAAACATAACAATGAAGACAAACTAACAATGAAGACAAACATAACAATGAAGACAACATAACAATGAAGACAAACTTAACAATGAAGACCAACATAACAATGAAGACAACAACAATAACAATGAAGACAAACATAACAATGAAGACAAACTTAGCAATGAAGACAAACTTAACAATGAAGACAAACTTAACAATGAAGACAAACATAACAATGAAGACAAACATAACAATGAAGACAAACTTAACAATGAAGACAAACATAACAATGAAGACAAACTTAACAATGAAGACAAACTTAGCAATGAAGACAAACATAACAATGAAGACAAACTTAACAATGAAGACAAACTTAGCAATGAAGACAAACATAACAATGAAGACAAACATAACAATGAAGACAAACATAACAATGAAGACAAACTTAACAATGAAGACAAACTTAACAATGAAGACAAACATAACAATGAAGACAAACTTAACAATGAAGACAAACTTAACAATGAAGACAAACATAACAATGAAGACAAACTTAACAATGAAGACAAACTTAACAATGAAGACAAACTTAACAACGAAGACAAACATAACAATGAAGACAAACATAACAATGAAGACAAACTTAACAATGAAGACAAACTTAACAATGAAGACAAACTTAACAATGAAGACAAACATAACAATGAAGACAAACATAACAATGAAGACAAACATAACAATGAAGACAAACTTAGCAATGAAGACAAACTTAACAATGAAGACAAACATAACAATGAAGACAAACATAACAATGAAGACAAACATAACAATGAAGACAAACAACAATGAAGGCGAACTTAACAATGAAGGCAACTTAACAATGAAGACAAACTTAACAATGAAGACAAACTTAACAATGAAGACAAACATAACAATGAAGACAAACATAACAATGAAGACAAACTTAACAATGAAGACAAACTTAGCAATGAAGACAAACATAACAATGAAGACAAACATAACAATGAAGACAAACATAACAATGAAGACAAACTTAGCAATGAAGACAAACATAACAATGAAGACAAACATAACAATGAAGACAAACTTAGCAATGAAGACAAACATAACAATGAAGACAAACATAACAATGAAGACAAACTTAACAATGAAGACAAACATAACAATGAAGACAAACTTAACAATGAAGACAAACTTAGCAATGAAGGCAAACTTAACAATGAAGGCAAACTTAACAATGAAGGCAAACAACAATGAAGGCGAACTTAACAATGAAGGCAACTTAACAATGAAGGCAAACTTTACAAAAAAGAATGGACCTGTTGATTTTCTAGGTCAAGGTCACAGTGGATAATTAAATGTGGCGAATACCATGGAAGACAAAGTAAACATATTAAAAGAAAAACTATTAAATCAAGAAAAATTCCACAAATATTTGTCAGTGGTAGAAGCCCTGTTGGCTTTGAAGGTCAAGGTCACAGAGGACAATATAGGAAAAAAAATTGTGATTCATCATAGAAGGCAAAGTAAGAAAAGTAAAATCACCAAACATTCTATGTATGTTGGTCAATGGAAGGTGATCCCTTAACTGCAGTTTCAAGGTCACTTTTGAAATACCTGTTTGGGAAAAATCTCAAGAATATCTTGGAAGGCAAAGTAAGAATTGTAGAGTTCCAAAACATTCCACAAATATTTGTCAATAGATGATGAACCCTTTTGATTTCTAAGATGAAAGGTCAAGGTCACCATGGACAATGAAGGACAAGTCTTGTGAATGCTGTGAAAGTAATTGTAGATTCACTCAACATTCCACGCAAATATTTGTCAATAGAAGTGAAAGGTCAAGTTAATTGTGGAAATGCACAGAAAACCTTGTGGATACTATGCAAGGTCAAATAAACGGTGTACAAGTAGAATAACAAAATTTAATGTTTGTCATAGGAAGTGTGAGCCCTATTGATTTCTAAGGTCAAAGTCATAGGCAACAGAATGGTAAAAGTATTGCGAACATCACAAAGAAGATGAGCCTTACAGTATAGCATCGCCAAATTTGACAACGGTGTAAAATTGTTTAAATGGTTTAATGTCCTATTAAAAGTCTGATACCAATAGAGACGGTGTGAATATGCATTTGAAATATGATATTTCTATCCCTTGCCATGTTTCAAATTACTTAAGAAAACAAGACTTGTTTGTGATACACTGATATACCAGAATAGCATAGGAGAGGATTTTACCAGAATAATTTCCACTGAGGTTAAAAAATTTGCTCCTAGTGGAAAGATCTTGTTACAAGGAATACACATGCAATGTATGAAAGCCCTAAAACATGTTGTCCCATTGGAGAGTCATTGACACAAGGTGGAATATAAAGTAACATCAAATCATATATCATTCAAAAGTTTAGACAAAGACTTAAGTTCTTGCACAGACAGATGCGATATGCTCTAAAATCTTTGATACACAAAGCTTCCAAGTTCTGCACAAGGTGAAATCTTGAGAGCTAGTCCCTATTTTTATGCCCTGGTCATTTGACAAAGGGGGCATATAGAGATTGGTTAGTCCATATTTCCGTCTGTCCCAGTTTCAATTAAAGGGTATAAAATTTTAAGTAAAGATGATAGGGATTTTATATGTGTATGTATCTTGAGAAGACCTCTTTTGGTAGCAATTTTTACGTTGTCCGTGACCTGCTTTTTTCATTTTCTTTCGGAAAATATCAAAAAAAAAAAAAAAAAATTCAAATAAAATCTACTCCTTCCTAGAATGCCTTCTAATTTTGTATAGTTCAAGTGATACATAATGTAATGTTATACAATGTGTATTAGGGGATTTCAGAAATTGTCACATTTTCGATATCTCCGTGAAAGGAAGGGTGGTGTTGCAAACTATATCTCTTGAACCATATTTGTAGAACTTTAATATTTCACATGTAGATTACTTATGACAAGACCATTCATCTTAAGTTATGATCTTTACAATGTGACCTTGAAATTTGACCTACTTTGCTTAAACAAGGCTACATCTCTTAAACTAGAAGTAATAGTGCTTTAACATTTCACATGTGAATTACTTATGGCAAGACCTTTCATCTTAGACCATGACCTTTGACAATGTTACCTAGACCTTGAAATTTGACCTACTTTTCTTAACTTTTAAACTTGGCTATATCTCTTAAAATTGTAAGTGGTAGGGGCTTGGATATTTCATATGTAGATATCTTATGACAAGATCATTCTTTTCAGACCATGACCTTTGACAATGTGACCATGACCTTGAAATTTGACCTACTTTTCTCAAACTTGGTTACAATTTTTGAATGGTATGTGACAGGGCCTTTATATTTATTATAGATGCATTTCTTTTTATATATGCATTATCTTTGGATAACATTGCCATAAGTATCAAAAGTTTGACCTTGTGACTTTGACTTATGATTTTGACCTTCTGTTGGACAACAGGTTTTATATTCTCAAAGCTGCCACCGGGGAAATTTATGTTTCATAAACATAGAGCTTGTTTTTCTTTTTTTTTTTATATATATATATATATAGAAGATGTATGATGTCCAAGCTTCACATTTTCTTTATTCAACTTTCCAACTCATATCAAGCTTGACCACAAAATGATTTTTGAGGTTCCAAAAGCTTAAAATTGACCTGAGTTTGCTTATTTAAGACTTTGTTTTACACATTGCCTTTGAGCATTCAGATTATATGTGAAGTAACACATGTCGCTTCCTGCTAAAGCACCCTTTATATAATATACATGTACATGTATATTCACTTGGCTTGACAGGTCTCATTCTATAATGTGTGCGTAATAAGACCAAGCTTGTATAGAAAATACAAACTCTTCATAGAAAGAAAAGAAAATTACAAAACCTATCATTCATTGATTTAATGAGATTCTCTCATAAACAATAATAATCACAGATAAGATGTCACTTGGCAAAGAGTGACAAAATCATCAAGGTAAAAATCAAGGAAACATCAACCAAATGTACATGATACAAATTCTTCCCAATGTTTACATCATTCACACAATTGTACTTTCACTTTACACGTTTTACATGATGCATAATGAGATATCACATTTGATGTACATTATGTATTCATTTACTGATACAAGAGATAACCTGAACATGGTCAAGGCACAAAAAGTAACTTCAAGATTCTCAAATAAATAATTAACCTTCATGCATATGAGAAATTGAAAACCTGAATTTCATGGCACATTGTATATTACACAAGCTTTTCATAAGCTATTTTGATTGAATAGTTTCTAGAAATTTGTTTCCTTAATCCACTTTCAAATTGGTACATAAACATAAATAAAACAGAAAATTAGGCTATATCAAAGAAAATCAAGTTAAATAATGTAATTAAAAATAAATATCATAATTAGTACACGTAGCATACTGCCTGTGATTCTCCTCACAGAAAATATACAAAATTTACTTATTACATGTATTATTACATAATACACAGGCATCTGTGAACAGAGATAAGGGTGTTGAAAAATCAATAAAAAAATAAAGTTTGATTTGAGTATATCATTTACTGCATGTACCATTGAAAATTCTATATCACATTATAATCACTCGTCGGGGAACATCCAATTAAGTAACTTCATCGTTGATTCATATCCTAGGAAGCAGGCCTGAAAGAAATTAAAACTAATTTTATTCTATGTCAGCTATTAGAGATTGTTACATGATTGAAAACTGAAAGTGAGAAGGGAATCTTGCCTACATGTTACTGTCAATAAAGGCAATGCAAGCATAGCATCCCCTCCCAACTGCATGTTCTATGATTTCAGAAAAAGAATTTTTAGCCTAATTCCACCTTGAAAATCAATAGGGCTCATCTTCTCCAATAAGGAACATTTGTGGAAGGTCTGATGTTTCCATGACGATTGCTTTGTCTTCTATGCTCTTCACAAGGATTTTAGCCCAAGTCCACAGTGACCTTGACCTTGAAAATCAATAGGATTAATCCTCTCCCCAACATGCCCAAGATTTATGGAAGTTTTGATGTTTCTATGATGATTACTTTGTTTTCTATGCTGTTCACAAGAATCCAGACACACAGAAACAAACATGGATGCATGGCAAGGATGCTATATCCCCTCAGCAACAGAGTTGTGAGGGGATAAGAAAATTTGCAATCCATAACCAGATCATTTCTATTATCAACTAAAACAGAGAATGCACAAATTCATTGATACTATAATTCTTCATTTATTGATTATCATTACACTTGCTGTCTCAAACAGGAGGCCAAGTGAGAGATAAGAAAATCTCAAACTGTCGAATATATAGATTTTCCTCAGGTTCATGATGTATGCTATAGAGAAAATCTATTTTCTTAACCCGACATAATCATCTACACACTGACTAATTATGTCTCCCCTCCAACGGGGAGGAGACATATTGGTTTTGCCTTCGTCGTCCGTCTTTCCGTCTGTCACACATCGTGTCCGGGCTATATCTCCTGAACCGTTTGCCCGATCACCTTCATATTTTAGTATGTTGTTGCTTATGACCCGAAGGTTTCACATCACCTTGACCCAAGGTCATGTGACCAAGGTCAAGGTCACTTAGTGCATTTTTAATGAAATTATGCATACATTCCTGTCCGGGCTATATCTCTTGAACCGTTTGCCGGATCACTTTCATATTTTAGTATGTTGTTGCTTATGACCCGAAGGTTTCACATCACCTTGACCCAAGGTCATATGACCAAGGTCAAGGTCACTTAGTGCATTTTTAATGAAATTATGCATACATTCCTGTCCGGGCTATATCTCTTGAACCGTTTGTCGGATCACTTTCATATTTTAGTATGTTGTTGCTTATGACCCGAAGGTTTCACATCACCTTGACCCAAGGTCATGTGACCAAGGTCAAGGTCACTTAGTGCATTTTTAATGAAATTATGCATACATACCTGTCCGGGCTATATCTCTTGAACCGTTTGCTGGATCACTTTCATATTTTAGAATGTTGTTGCTTATGACCCGAAGGTTTCACATCACCTTGACCCAAGGTCATGTGACCAAGGTCAAGGTCACTTAGTGCATTTTTAATGAAATTATGCATACATTCCTGTCCGGGCTATATCTCTTGAACCCTTTGCCGGATCACTTTCATATTTTAGTATGTTGTTGCTTATGACCCGTAGGTTTCACATCACCTTGACCCAAGGCCATGTGACCAAGGTCAAGGTAACTTAGTGCATTTTTAATGAAACTGTACATACATTCCAGTCTGTGCTATATCCCTTGAACCGTTTGCCGGATGACTTTCATTTTTTAGTATGTTGATGCTTATGACCCGAAGGTTTCACATCACCTTGACCCAAGGTCATGTGACCAAGGTCAAGGTCACTTAGTGCATTTTTAATGAAATTATGCATACGTTCCTGTACGAGCTATACCTCTTGAACCATTTGCTGGATCACTTTCATATCTAAGTATGTTGTTGCTTATGACCCGTAGGTTTCACATCACCTTGACCCAAGGTCATGTGACCAAGGTCAAGGTCACTTAGTGCATTTTTAATGATATTGTGCATACATTCTTGTCCGGGCTATATCTCTTGAACCGTTTGCCGGATCACTTTCATATTTTAGTATGTTGTTGCTTATCACGTAAAGGTTTCACATCACATTGACTCAAGGTCATGTGACCAAAGTCAAGGTCAATTAGTATATTTTAAATGAAATTGTATTTGTTACATGTATTATGTCCAGGCTTAATCTTTTGAACCGTGATCGGATCACGTCATATTTTAGTATGATGGTGCTGATGACCCAAAGGTTTCACACCTCCTTGATCAAAGGTCATATGACTAAGGTCAAGTATTACATTTTTTAATGAAATTGTAAATGCTATTGAGTCTGTGCTATATCTGTGGAATCGTATACTGGATCACTCTTATACTATAGTATGCTGTTGCTCAGGATTGGAGGGTTTCTTATCATCTTGACCCAAGGTCATGGGCCAAAGGTCAAGATCATTTAGTTCTTTTTAATGAAATTGTACATACTAATATTGTCTGGGCTATATCTCCTGAACCCTTCTTACAATTGTTTTCATATTTTAGTATGTTGTTTCTGAGGACTAAATGTTTCTTATCACATTGTCCCAACGTCACATGGTTAAGGTAGCTTCTTACTTTGGTAATGAAATTGTATATGCTAAGCATGTCCAGGCTGAAATTGTCTATGCTAATAATGTTTAGGCTTTATATTTTGAACCGTGTATCCAATCACTAATTCAGTTTTTTGTTGCTCATGATCCATACAATGTTAAACGTCTTCAAATTCAATAGCATCATTGAAAAGCAGATAAGTTTGCGGCATGGACCAGACGTGCATGTTTCGGGTACTTAACCCTCGTCAGTGAGTGTAGGTTTCAGATCACCTATATCCAAGGTCATGTGACCAAAGTCAATTTCTTTAAATATGCTTATAATGAAATTGTATATGCCAATCATGTTTGGCCTTTACCTCAAACAATGTAATGAATCACTTTCGTGTTTTAGTATGATGTTGCCCATGACTCAAAGGTTTCACATCATTTTGCATTTTGGCCTAAGGTCAAAGTAACTTAGAGGGAGGGGGGAGACATCTGTTTTTTTATGAAAAACATTTTGTTTAATTTTGTCTTGCATCACCTTATCAGCATTAAGGTTTGTAGAATTAACCAAGAGACCATGCAAGTGCATCTCATAATATAAACAGAGATTGGAAATATGATTATTCAAATTAGATTACACTTTCATATACTATTAAAAACTTACTGCGTTGGCTGGGAATGCTCTAAGCATGACGGGAGTAACTCCTCTATATAAGGCAAAGATACCTTCCTCTCTCATCAGCTCTCTGAATACATCACGTATACCATTAGGGTACTTCCCATGTGGTGCTGGTATAGAAAAATATGACACATCAGTTTTGTACTGAACAATACTACATGTAACTTTTACGTTTACACTTGGTGTATTTTAGTGTTAATTTGCCCAATATACATGTACATGTTTCTGTGGGCATTTGTAAAAGTATACATCTTTAACAATAATCAATGCAGTACAAGAACTGTGAATATTGGTAATGTGAGAGAATGACGTTCAAAGGTCACAAGCGCTACATGTACGTCTTTCCTCTCAATATAGGGCATGAAAATTAGGTAATCAGCATGATCTTACAAAAACTGAATGTGCAACAAAACTTACCAGTTTGATAGCGGGATTTGAGTACATCTGGAGGTATTGCTACAGCCCAGTTAGCCATGCCGGCAAATCCTCCGGCAGTCAGTGTTCTAGCTACACTCATATCGTCTCGACTGAGTAAGAACAGATAAAAAAGCTTTATTAAAGCAAATATTATAATTAAAACCAGTTCACAGAAACCTGCAAAATAAATAATTTATTATCATTATGGATGGACTTTAAGCACCACTGGATTTACCTCCATCTACATGAAATCATTTTAATAGACTGATATGACAGCATATCAGGATTTTGTTGTTATAGACGATGTAGGTAGATTATGAAATGACCAGATTCTTTAGTTTAAACTAGAATTGCTGTTAACATTACCTTGATCCAGCTGGAGTAAGTACATGCTGTAGGAATTCATACGCCATAAAGTACATTCCTGAGGCTGGGACATCTAAAAATAGAAATCATGCATTATTATGTTACTAGTATTAAGTTTATGTTTGTGATTTCCTTTTTCCTTTTGACATGAAATGATTCCAATGAACAACAACATAATCTGGAGGATTGAAAATGATATTTCCATGAACAGAGACCCTAAAACGATGTGTTCTGGAGACCAAATTCAAAGTTTCTGGTAATCTAGGAAGCCAGATTTTGTTTTAAAGCAGAAAAAACCTGAGTAGTGTAGCACCCGTTTCTCTGTATATACTACGTACTCCACCTTCCATATCAATACTTACCCCTGAGTAGTGTAGCACCTGTTCCTCTGTATATACTATGTATTCCATCTTCCTTATCAACATATATAGACTTACCCCCGAGTAATGTAGCACCTACTATGTATTCCATCTTACTTATCAACATATATAGACTTACCCATGAGAATTGTAGCACCTGTTCCTCTGTATATACTATGTATTCCATCTTCCTTATCAACATTATAGACTTACCCCTGAGTAACGTAGCACCTACTATGTATTCCATCTTACTTATCAACATTATAGACTTACCCCTGAGTAACGTAGCACCTACTATGTATTCCATCTTACTTATCAACATTATAGACTTACCCCTGAGAATTGTAGCACCTGTTCCTCTGTATATACTATGTATTCCATCTTCCTTATCAACATATATAGACTTACCCCTGAGTAACGTAGCACCTACTATGTATTCCATCTTACTTATCAACATTATAGACTTATCCCTGAGTAGTGTAGCACCTGTTCCTCTGTATATACAATGTATTCCATCCTCCTTATCAACATATATAGACTTACCCCTGAGTAACGTAGCACCTACTATGTATTCCATCTTACTTATCAACATTATAGACTTACCCCTGAGTAATGTAGCACCTGTTCCTCTGTATATACTATGAATTCCACCTTCCTAATCAACATTATAGACTTACCCCTGAGTAGTGTAGCTCCTGTTCCTCTGTATATACTACGTATTCCACCTTCTCTGTATAGCTGTTTTGCACAATCTACAGGCCCAGCATATTTCTTTGTTGGACCATCAGCTTGAATCTGAATGATATTTTTTATATACATGTATGTGTTTAAGAATGTCAGCATTAGAATCTTCTTTCCACTAAGTGCAAGTATTTTAAACATGGTTATTTTCACTGGGGGGAGATTTCGTGATTATAACATCAAGACCTTTCGCTTGGGGGAAACATTTGCAATACATCTCGGTTATCATAAGAATGCAACAGGGTTTATTCGCATGGGGGGGGGGGGGTGAATTTTCTGGAAGTTCCTTGATTTGTGAAATATGTGAAAATTACCCCCACACGAAAAAAATCCACATTTACAGTAACTGGTATTCAGGCTAGGTTACAGAGATGTAGCAGCCCTTTCATATACCAGTCTATAATAGAATGTTAAGCTTTACAAAAATGTATGTCCACTAGTGATATGTAACATCATAATATAAACATAGATTTGTTTCTTGAACTTGGGAGCATCATGTGATAAAATATATTTCTGATACGAGTCAGTGTATACATTTAATATATACATACCTGTAATAGGCACTTGATCCTTTCTCCAGGTGCCATAATCAAAGTTGTAAACACTCCAGCAACCATCCCAGCCTTAAAGAATTGAGCATACCTAAAAATAGAAATGCTCTACAAATTTCTACATGTGTAATTATTTTAGCATTAGTAATTCCATATTGGAACTACATTTTGTACATGTATAAATAGATAATTAATGAAGGGCCCAATGGATGGCTAAACATAGCCATACAGGGTCCTAATTAGCTTCATTTGCATAAATCACTAATCTAATTCTTCATTCTATAGATCCATACACCCCAATATCATCCACATGATATGACAAGGACAGGCAGTACATAACTATGTTGCATTCATCAGTGGAGGTAATCAAACTGTTTGTAAATTCAATCCTTTTTACCTGTGTGTACTAAAATATTGTGGTACAATGATACCTACATAATCATTTACATATTAACTAATTTCTGTGTACTGGTACACTAAAGCCAAGCAAAGTTTGTCTCTCTATTAACAACAATATGAAAACTTACGTTAAATTATCATGTGGATGTTTCTGTTGTAACTTCTTGCCAATACCAAAGCCAAGAAAACAAATGGCAAACATAGGAGCCACTCCAGCCAATGGCGCTGCCATACCCTTATACAGTCCTAAAAACCCCTGTAACACCAAATATAATATGTTGTATTGTTTCTTTGTCTTTTATACATGTACCTACAAATTCACAAAGAATAGGTAACATTCTTATGATTTTGGATTCAACATAGTAAATTTCCCCTGGCTTGACGGTGATGTTCCAAGATTACCGTCATACGGCATTTTCATATCACAGCTCATCCGGTACGCTAGAGCATGAACTGATATTTTGGATTTTCACAGTAGAAATTTACAACAAACCAAAAACTTTTAGGTCAAGGTTTCCGCTTTCATAAACTAGTTTTAAAGACTTTCAGGAAATTTTACAAAAATTACAGTCAACTTCTTTTAAAATTCGGATCTATAGACGCAACAGAGTACATTACTATGGGTATTACACAACCTGTCTTTTATGGTGATATGATAAACAAAATTAGAAGGATCAAAGGTAGGCAGCATAACCATAAAAAAAGTGTCAGAATCATCGAACGCCTTTTATACCGTGGATATGATCCCAATGTCACCAGACGGACACTAGGCTTGGTACTTGACCAATCTACAGTCTTGTACAAGCGCATCCTTGCTGCTTGCACTCTGACTGACTGTGACGACGGGACTCCATGACGGGCCCTGTCCAAACCTCTTTAGAGAAGACAGGGCCCCGACCACCTGTCCTCTCTGAATGTCAGTCGGACTCTTCGGGTGATTACACACATGAGCTCGCTACAGCCGGCAGAGCACAGACTGTATTACGCATGCCCTCTTTTTATATCCATTTACATATTCATCTGTGTTTCTGGGGCCTCTACGTTTCGCGGTCTTGTTTGTGTAAGGTCATCTTACAGTGAGGAGGTTGTTTTACACCAAAATTGTACGTTCTTCAATACCTCTGGGTAATTGGAGAAGTGAGGGGGTTGTGCGCACGTAATCCAGGATAACCACACCATTTGCTACTTGCGTGACAAATGGCCGTCCAAAGTTGGCACCAGTTGCCTATTGGTCTCATCGGTTTATGTGTAGTCTTTTGTGTTTGATGTTTACATGTCGTGTCTCTTTTCCATCTCGTCCTGTACTCGTCTTTTGTGTTTTTGCATCAGGTGTTTTGCTGTTGATGATGCAACGGGGTCTTGTTTGAGATCTTCTCCCTTCTTTGAAATGAGGTTACAGAAAACCATGTCCTTTAATCAACAATTGTCAATTATGGTATGGTTTGATTTATTCTACCTTGAAATCATGAATTGCATTACCAAATAAACTAAGTCATTATAAAATTTTCTTCTTACGAACTCTGAATCATGGCCAACTTATTCAAACTAGTTACATGTACTTATCACAGTGGCCCCCTTTTCCAAAAACAGGTACATTTTGGTCCATTTCAGAAAAAATCAGCAAAATTTGCCTCTTGACCCGTCAATTGGGGCGCTACATTGTAGATCCACCACTGTATGACTATCATTAGGTAAAATCTTATTGCTTAATCATATCCTTAGTATTACTTTATAGCTTTTAAGTACCTGCATATTACATAATTTACCTCTTTGTTGACCGTTTTCATTGCACAATCCCATGTGCCTTTGTAGAGAGGAGACTGTCCGGGTGCAGGTTTGGGCATTGTCTGTAGTCTCACCTGAAGGACAAATATATGTACATTTACTTGAGTACTGTTCTAAGATTCTCTGTAACTTTTGAGAGATATTCTAATTTTCTTAATTTAGTAGTCAGCCCTCTCCCAAACAAATAGAAAATCATTGAAAATGAAATATGGAACACATTGATTAAAAAAAAAAATAGCAATCCAAGGAATGCTTGTGTCGCCTGCGAAGCGGTTTGATTATTATTCTAGAAAGTGGATCAAATTATTGGTATCAGTAGAAAAGTCTTGTCAAATGAAATTCATTTGAAATATCAGACCTTTTAATTACAAATTAAAAGTTATGGTCATTCTAAAATTTTCAGAGCAGAGTGTCAATCATCTAGGTCAAGGTCACTACGTAAAAATTGGTAACAAAAAGGTCTCATCATAAGAAATATTAAAGACCTATCACCTACCAATTAAAAGATATATACAACCTTAGAAGGTCAAAAAGCTAGGTCAAGGTCAAAAGGTACAAAATTATAGTATGTATAGAATGGCATTGTTACAAGGAAAATACATGTGAAATATCAAAGCCCTATTACCTACCAATCAAAAGATATAGCCAATATTACTGTTCTTGAAAAGTAGATCAAATATCTAGATCAAGGTCAAAAGGTCAAATATTATGGTCTGTGTAGAAAGGTCTTGTCACAAGGAATACACATGTGAAATACCAAAGCCCTTTCACTTACCAATCAAAAGATATATCCATTCTTAATTTTTTTGAAAAGTAGGTCAAAAATAAAGGTCAAGGTCAATAGGTCAAAAATTATGGTATGTGTAGGAAGGTCTTATCACAAGGAATACACATGTGAAATATCAAAGCCCTATCACTTACCAATCAAAAGATATAGTGAATCTTATCTTTTTTTCAAAAGTAGGTCAAATATCGAGGTCAAGGTCACAAGGTCAAAAATTATGGTATGTGTTGAAAGGTCTTGCCACAAGGATTGCACATGTGAAATATCTAACTTAACACTTACAAATCAAAAGATATATCCATTTGCAATTTTTTTGAAAAGTAGGTCAAATATGTAGGTCAAGGTCACTAGGTCAAAAATTATGGTATGTGTAGGAAGGTTTTCTCACAAGGAATACACATGTGAAATACCAAAGCCCTTTCACTTACCAATCAAAAGATATATCCATTCTTAATTTTTTTGAAAAGTAGGTCAAAAATAAAGGTCAAGGTCAATAGGTCAAAATTTATGGTATGTGTAGGAAGGTCTTGTCACAAGGAATACACATGTGAAATATCAAAGCCCTATCACTTACTAATCAAAAGATATAGTGAATCTTATCTTTTTTTCAATAGTAGGTCAAATATCGAGGTCAAGGTCACAAATTATGGTATGTGTTGAAAGGTCTTGCCACAAGGATTGCACATGTGAAATATTAAAGTCCTAACACTTACAAATCAAAAGATATATCCATTTGTAATTTTTTTGAAAAGTAGGTCAAATATGTAGGTCAAGGTCACTAGGTCAAAAATTATGGTATGTGTAGGAAGGTCTTGTCACAAGGAATACACATGTGAAATATCAAAGCCCTATCACTTACCAATCAAAAGTTATGGGCTGTGACACCCAAAATGTGATAGACAGACAGACAGACAGACAGACAGACAGACAGACAGACAGACAGACAGACAGACGGACGGACGGACAGACAGACGGATGGACGGACGGACAGACGGACAACGGACAAAGTGATCCCTAAGTGTCGCTATGCTTCGCAGGCGACACAAAAACCAGATTACTTTGCAGATGATATACCTACATAGAAATAATATCCACTCCATTTATAAAAGCCTCTGACTCAATAGACACAATACTCACAAAAGAAGAATCAAAAGACAGATTAACTTTAAATCTAAATTCCTACACTGTACAAATGATGTACTACAGAAAGTAGTACCTCCCATTTATCAAGAGTGCATTGGATAAATATTAAATTAATCCTGCACATTTAACCTGTGAGGAGCAACTGCACTCGGACTGTATGTGTAGACATTACTTCATAATCATCACAAGCCCTGTTTAAACTTAAAATTGGATAGGGCACAACACTTCAGAACAAGCGCTCACATAATTTATATTACATGCGAGAGGGGTGTGTTGTAATCCACATAACACCTCTTTCATTCAGATGTTAAAAGTACCTCAACATTTTTACTGATTTCACTCATAATTATTTTCTGCTTCTTCTTCTTCTTCCGAGTGGAATGTAGGGCCTATGTATAATGTAGGCATTGTCTCAACTTAATAAGTGTCACAAATTAAAACAAGTTCCAGTGGTGTTCAGATTTTATTGAACATATGTTGAAGTACAAGAAAAGGGTTCTGTCCAAATTCCATGTGCAAGTTTCGAAAATTAAAGAATATAGAGCAAAAATTGCTTTAAAATTCGGCAATAACTACTGCTCCACCAGTGTGCATGAAACTTCTGAAAGGTGATCAGGGAATGACTAAATGAGGGTTCAAAGTCCATGCATCCATTTGCTAAAGGAATCGATGCCACACTGTGATTTTCATTTTCAAAAAAATAGGAAGTATTATGTATATAAATGTGTAATCTAATAAACAAGATTAGTAAATCACGTGTTATGCAACAGTGATAATGATATTGCATTGGATTTGGAGATAACTGATAAGTGACTTCTTCCGAATTTCCTCCACAAATGTAATCAAAGTCGTTAAGATGGCCTAAGTTAAGATTTCGTATTAACTTTACCTTAATGGTATCAAGTGGCTGTCCGGCAAAAACCAGACAAACGCCTCCTGCACCTCCAGCCACAAAATCTTTGGCCGGCGATACTTTCTTGCCCATGATGCCGGTTGTTGTTGCTCAGCGAGAGTTATCTCTCTTTAAAGGATATTAGTACAAGCTCTCCCTGACAATTCAGTGGCGGATTCAGGGGGGGGGGGGGTGGGGGGTGCGGAGGGGGCGCCGCCCCCCCCCCCCCCCGGCACTGACCCAAAATTTTCCAAAAACAGGTATAGTTTTGCTCATTTTCAGTCAAAATCGGCAAAATTCGCCCCTTGACCCCCCCCCCCCCCCGGCAAAGGGGCGCTGGATCCGCCACTGCAATTTATGCATTAATTTTATGAAAACTTAAAATTTTTTCTTTACTTTCATCAAATTATACATGCACACAAAATATTTATTCATGGAAAATTGCGTGTATATATAAATGACAATAAGAATGAATGAAGGGATCTGAAAAAAAACCGCAACGCTTGTATAAATTCATCTCCAGAAAGATTTAGATTGTGCTAATATTTCAAAGGCAAGCACGGATCAAGAGGGGGGGGGGGGGGGCATAGTTAAAAAAAATATATAGATAGTTTATTGACCAAATGGGCCCTTGCAGGCATTTGACATACAAATCGGCTCATGTACATGAAAAATCAATAATTTATCTTCAATAGTAATTTTTTTTATAGAAGAAATAAGATGTAGGGTGGACGTCCACCGGCGCTGATTGTAACGTTATGAATTTCAGCGACTGCGTTAAGAATATGCCTAAGGAAGCAAGTTGCAACTCATAATTCATCTCATATATTTGATAATAGACTTTGGCACTCATTGAACAGAAATAGATACATATTTAATCCACTTGACAGATTTTCTGCACAGTAAATTTACTCTCTTCTATTTCTTTTACTGTTCGATGCTGGTTTTCATCAATGACGTTTCTTGCCAAATTTACTGTCTGAATATCTCCCCTCTCCCTCGTGCCCTTGTTTAGTTTTGTCTGTTAATTCGTCGACAAATCTCTTGTACATACATGTATACTAATACTCTGCGAACATTTCCATACTTTTCTGATGTTTCATTTCTTATTTGTCTGAAAAGGGTCAATCCACAATCACAAGATAGTATTGACCAAAATGGGCACCTTGCAGGCATGACATTTCAATATAAGGCATCATGAAAAAGATAATCAATATAATAAATCAATCAATCTGTGAATACACATGACAAAGTAAACAGAAATCAATTCAACATTTAGTTACTAAGAATAACAAAGAGGTATAATTATCATATGAAATTATGTTTCATATTATTGTGGACGGTGATATATTCATATATATATATATACATATTTCATATTAATTCCCGATACCCTGTTTGTTGTCATAATATTGGAAAAATGTAACATGCATTTGTATTGGAAATCTTTCATTTTGATAACATTTTGCCTTCAGCACTTCAAAAATTTTCTCTGGCTCGCTTCCGCTTGCCAGACTTTATTACATACGTTTTTTTTTTTCAAATGATGCTACACTTTCCTATATACAACCCATATATACATTACATCTTGGTCAGTAAACAAGGACACTTTTAAAAAAAATCGGAGTTTAGCACCCCCCCCCCCCCGGGAAAAAATCCTGCATCCGCCCATGAAGGTCTTAAACTAAGATGAAATAGTCTTGATGTGATGGTTCAAATCAATATGTAACTCATCAAAATTTAATGTACTACCGAGACAAAATGAAACACAACTTGTTTTATATTCACCAGTACACGTGCAACTTATCTCAACGAATCCATCCACATATACAACTTTTTAAAGAATTTCGTCCTTTTCTTAACACATTGCTTCAAAACGTCATCAAATAGCAAATCTTTATTTGTTGAAATATAATTAGTGTCTTCACATGATGATGTCATACCTCCAAGTTAACCGCCATATTGGATTACAACTCTCGGCCGGACTTTATCCATTTCTACTTTGCAAAATATTGACATTAAAAATTTCATAAATAAATTTTCAGAAGAGATTTCATATCTAACCTTCTAACTATTCTTTAAAAATATCATATTGTTTGTAATTCTCATAAAGACATTGATGTTTATGATTAAAACACTCATTTTGAAAATGTTATGATCGCTGAGCGATATAGTCCCCTACCGGCGGCATATATTTATGTCCTGCAACTCTGGCTATGAATTACTCTTCAATTAAACATATACATGTATGAGTTTAAATTAAACTTACTGTCTGTGCAGCTCAGTTCTGAGGTTTATCTGCTTTATCGATTCGAAAAAGAGGTCAAGTGTGACGAAAGTTGAACTTGTTCTGTAACTATCCAAGACTAAGCTGAGTATCAAATTTCACCTGAATATCTCTGTTTGTTGCAGAAAAAAGTCTGGAAAACTGACAAAAACTGAATTTTCCAAGTCATAAAGGGGCATAACTCCTCGAAAAATAGGTCAAGCGTGACATAAGTCGAACTTGCTCTGTAACTATCCAAGACCAAGCTGTGTATCAAATTTCATCTGAATATCTTCATCCGTTGCAGAAAAAAAGTACAGAAAACTGACAAAAACTTAATTTTCCAAGTTATAGAGGGGCATAACTCCTTGTAAAATAGATCAAGCCTGACAAAATTCAAACTTGCTCTGTAACTATCCAAGACCAAGCTGTGTATCAAATTTCATCTGAATATCTCCATTCGTTGCAGGAAAAAGTCCGGAAAACAGACAAAAACGGAATTTTCCAAGTCATCAAGGGGCATAACTCCTCGAAAAATGGGTCAAGCGTGACGAAGGTTAAACTTGCTCTGTAACTATCCAAGACAAAGCTGTGTATCAATTTTCATCTGAATATTTCCATTCGTTGCAAAAAAAAGTCCGGAAAACTGACAAAAACTGGATTTTCCAAGTCATCAAGGGGCATAACTCCTCGAAAAATGGGTCAAGCGTGACGAAAGTCGAACTTGCTCTGTAACTATCCAAGACCAAGCTGTGTATCAAATTTCATCTGAATATCTCAATCCATTGCAGAAAAAAGTCCGGAAAGCTGATATTCGGACAGACGGACAGACGGAGGGACAGACGGACGGACAGACGGACAGACAGACAGACAGACGGACAGACAGGAAACTAAGAGTCCCCTTCGGCGTTGCCGGTGAAAAATGGGTCAAACGTGATGAAGGTTAAACTTGCTCTGTAACTATCCAAGACAAAGCTGTGTATCAATTTTCATCTGAATATTTCCATTCGTTGCAAAAAAAAGTCCGGAAAACTGACAAAAACTGGATTTTCCAAGTCATCAAGGGGCATAACTCCTCGAAAAATGGGTCAAGCGTGACGAAAGTCGAACTTGCTCTGTAACTATCCAAGACCAAGCTGTGTATCAAATTTCATCTGAATATCTCTATCCATTGCAGAAAAAAGTCCGGAAAACTGATATTCGGACAGACGGACAGATGGAGGGACAGACGGACGGACAGACAGACAGACAGACGGACAGACAGACCGAGAGGAAACTAAGAGTCCCCTTCGGCGTTGCCGGTAGGGGACTAAAAATTAAATAACAAGATTGATTTTCTTTTCGTCACTAAAAATGTCACAAAATACAAAATTGCTCGGATCAAGGGCGAGTAGAGTAAAATCTGTACTGGAAACCATTTTTTGTTTTTGTTTTAATGAAAAATCACTAAGAAACATAAATGTATGTAGTATTTTTTCTGTTTTTTTTTTTCAGACGATTCAAGTTCCACATCCCTTACTACATTACTATGGGGTTTGTTTTATGGGGTTTTTTATCGGGCATATTTTTGCTTTCATTATCACATGTGGTATCATTTTCCCTTCAAAAGCTCTGGTTTACAGATAAGATATTCGCCTTTTTCAAGTAATGATGAGACAGCGACTTCACTTCAGGATGACAAAACACAAGTCAAAATGATGAAAGAATTACTTTATATCATAGTTTGACTGAATTTTTATTTTAAAATTCCATGACTTATATTTTTGTATCTTCTAACTTCAAATACATTTTCATTCACCTAAAATACAGTATGACCATTAATTACATAAAATGAAACTGCAGCTTTTCTTTCTAATTTACATTTACATACTTATACAGTTACTGTGTAAAAACTTCCTGTCCTCACTATCTGGTTTTATACCTGGGTCAAATGAAATGACTTTCCCCAAGCCATATTAATAGTGTTAATTACATGTAGAACATTGTCTAGCATGTGACCATCTAGAATCTATGGTATTCTTTCTACTGGTATGGATAAATAGTAATACCTATCATTTTTCATTGACAAACGCACATACATGGGAGGTTTCCATTTTTTCTCTGTCTACAGGCATGCATAAATGTAACACTCTATTATTTTCATTCAAAACTTTAATCAATGGTATTCAGTGATAAAATACATGAAAGACAACTGAAACATATTTTCCTCCCCTTTGATAAGGAAAATCAAAGAACATCAAATTATGTTATACATGTACATGTATTTTTAAAGAAGAGCTCAAGACAATAGGAGAAGTCCTCTGATCAAAACTACAAATAACATGGTATTAGTTACATAAAGTAAGAATGACAACTGAATCATGCATAACATAAAATAATTTCTCTTCACATCAGGCTGTTGGAGACCTACCAATACTAGTGTAACGTATCATTCAGCAATAAGAATAGTCATCTAAACATAAGGTTAAATACGTGTAATTGTACTATCTCAGACACGAGAGTGTAGACAGTACTAATATATTTATTTTCAGGACCAGGACAGCTATATGTTTTACTAAAACAAGTCTTGTCTGATAATCACAAAAGGTAATGACAATAGCTCTGACACAATATTTCCAATCTACTGTATATGGTTTATATACCATTTTATTCAGCTCATACCACTGTATATGAGACTATGTTGTTACACCGTCATAGTTTACAGTATAATACACTGATGCACCATACCTCTTCCTTTGTCTAAATCTAAATATTTGAAGTACCGAAAGCACGAAATCAAAAGATCTTACCGAAAGCATGAAATCAACAGATATTACTGAAAGCATGAAATCAATAGATTTTACCCAAGTTTCATGGAAATACAAAGCTCAGTACCACGTCAATGAGGATTATGTGAAACTTCATTATGACAAGATGGACTAAGTCATTCCTAGGTGTACATCCAGGAAATGTAGGAAAAACATTACAATTAGATTTTTGACTCTATGATATAATCTCGACTCCTAACAAAGCCATTCTGAGGATATTAACCACTCTCAGATATTTGTATACACTATGTTTGTAATACAGATCATGTCTCTATGTCATATTAATAATGTATGTAACTTATGTCCTGCATTAGCCATTATTATTACAAACAGCATAAAAATAAAATAAATAATAATCAATATGGTGTTTATACAGTACTGCAGAATGCTATTAATATACATAAAGATACAAGGGCAGGTCTATTGGTTACGGTATCCCAGTATCCCAAAGTTTGCTGAATCCAACACCCTTATGCATGATGTGAATTCTATATTTGTTGCATCTAAAGTCTGTGATTTTTTTTCAAGATACCAGAGCATTTCAAGATTATTTAGTACCTACATGCATAATAACTTGAAGTTTCATAGAGACATGCATAAAAATTTATATCTAAACTGATTTGCTATTGAAATGGTAAGAATTTATTATACCATTTATTACTTACATTATGTTCTTATACTTCTTAGCATGTATCACATATATTCCTTATTTGAAGTGACTGTAGTTCTTGAATAATCACATAATTCATAACGCCAATACCTTACATGGTTACTTAATAAAATAGCCTAGTAGCATATACATAATGACTCACATGTACATGAATCTCAGATATTCTAGATCATAGAATCAGAACAATGACATGTATGGTATAAAGATAAAGTTACAGTTATCTTATAGAGAAGTTTCTGGCACCCAACTCTCATACAAAGACACAAATATATACAGAACTAACTCTACATAATAAAAATACTAAATATTCCTTTCTGATATACGCCATTTTCACATAAATTAATATCAACAATTACTAGAAAACTTCACATATGTACAAACAATTAAATCCAACTCTTTACTGTAAAGAATTGGTTGTTAGTTATACAAGTTCTGCCCTTTAAGAACATATCTATAAACAGTTCATTGTACTGACAAAATAGTCAGTATACAGTATAATGAAAAATGTGAAAAAGTACAACACCAATCAGATGTTTATATGCAAGATGACAAAGCCTAAAAGGGTATATAACAAACATTCATATTTCTAAGTCCACAAGAGTAAATCCTTACACAGAATTAAACCGCTAACACAAAACAAAGTTGTGACGAAGTAGGGACAGGTAACTCGGCTTCTACACGACATACATGTATGTAAGAAGAAACTTGTATACATGTAATAAATTGCAATACACATGTTCATATACACATGTAAAATTGAATGCAAGTAAAAACACTGAAGGAGATGAATTAATGCATGTTGAATAGCTGTTATCTGAGATAATACAAACTAACATCAGAAGAAAACTGTTCACTACAAGCACAGTAAGTGGAGTAATATTTGTCACAAGTACATATCATAAGTTCGCTTGGATTTCATGCAGAATTGGCATCATACATACATGCATATCAAAGATGTTGGTTATCAAATTATATAGTAGTGCATGAAGGAGTTAATCAATATTCAAAATGAGTAAATACTCCACACACTTGAATCATTTTGCAGAGCACTAAATAAGTTGAAATTTGAAAGCACTATGAAGGATTGTAAAAAGAACACCCAGTACAATGTATCAACAAATTTGATAAATCTGATCCTGCAGACTTACAAAGTAAATCTGCACCTAAATGTTCCATAGAATTCTCACTAATTGTTCAATATGTCATGTCTGACATTAAGTAGTTTCCATTTCATTTTCTTCATTGTCAGCCTGCATTGCCTCTGATCCCGCTGCAGCAGGGGCAGGGCAAGTTTCTGGACGTGGAACATGCGATGCCAAATTCTGCTTCTGGTAGACTAGTACATACGCTGCTTTTGACTGAAAAATAAAGCAAACCTTAATATTACTAAATGCAATGATTTTTTTCTAGATAGTTAAGTACAAACAAGGGCAAGTAACTGTTGCATCTTTCTGACTTTTGTAGTTGGAACCATGATGATTTAATAGAGAAGATTGAATCATCCTTACCACGATATCATCCTCTGATGCAGAGGAAACACTGGAGTCATCAAAGTAATACCACTGTCCGTCATCCTTGTTCTTACCATACGCGGTATCTACAATAAAAGATATGGCAATGTACACATTCTGAGGGTGATGCGAAAACTTAAAGTAAAACTCAAACCAACAGATGTGAAAATAAACGTAAATAACAACATACAGTGTCCCCCTCCTAGACCACCATAGTGGTTAGACACGGCTATCAGCTCGTATGTGACAGGACCATCTATCCTCTCATCTATAAGGTATTTCTTCAAGTTCAAACCCCTGAAATCAGTCACAACAAAATTCATGGTTTAATACAACTTGTATTTAAATATTAAAATACAAAATTAATTGAATTAACAGAAAATTTTTCAGATTTTGGTTTAAATTCAGCGTCATCAGAAGATGCACCTTATGCTAGGTTTGTTTTCCAAGTGGAAGATGATATGAAAGATTCTCAGTATATCATAAGATAAGAAATGATCAGAATAAGAACTGTCTTAAAGTGCATAGATAAGCATATTACCTGCCAGGGAATTCTACCATGGCATCGAGCTTGTCCCTATAGTATCTGTTATAGGAGAATCTCTTCAGATGTATAATGAGGACATCAGGGAGCGACCATAGATCAAACTTCTTGGTGGCTTGTTGGTGTTTCTTACACCGTGGACAGTACCAGAGGTCATTCTCTCCGAGCTTCTCCTCCTTGGTAAACAGGTCCAGACAATGATCAAGCTGTATCACCTGCTTCTTCTGAGCTTTCTGTTTCATTGTCTCACTTTGTTCAAAATCCTCGGCAGCTCTCTCATTGTAGAACTTGTCCTTGGCTATGGAGTTCCAGTCTACAGCTACGTAGGATCGATCTTTAAATAGATTAAATAAAAAGTCAGCAAAAATAAAGAATTTACACTTAACATCTATCAACTTTGAAAGCATACACAGACCTGCCGAACTGTATAATACAAAAAGTGTAATACATGTATTTTGATCAAGAGAGTGTAATTTAGGGAAGTAAAGCATAATATGAACAACTGATTGTAATTTTGAGAAAAAAAAAAGTTTTTTCCCCGACAAAGTTTCCTATCTTTATCATTAACGCTATTGAAATATATGAAATGCTCAGTTTACAAAGAATTATGTTTGCGAGTGTATAAACATATTATTATACTTGGATAAAACTGAGCAGCAAAGGCATAGAGCATAATTGTAGGTCAAAATTCGTAAAAGTAGGCAGGTTTGCATACAGTACATGTATATTTAAATATGCAATTATTCTTTTCTGATGTGAAAATGAGATGAACTTTTACATATAAAGATTCACATACTGTGAAGTCTGACTGGTTTGCCGTCTTTCTTGATTTTGTAGTCCAGTTCAGCACTGCCGTATGAGTTCACCATAGTAAATTTGAACAATCCCGGTGGTGTATGCTCCTTCTTGACTTTTTTAGGTTTAGAATCTACGACATCTCCATTGATGTCACCATTGACCTCTGTATCTGGCTTAGTGTCGGACTCCTTCTTGGTGTCAAGTTCTCCGTTAGTAGATGTAGACGTGGATGTAGAATTTGAATTGTAGCCTGACGTGTCCATCTCTGAGACATCTGCAAATAATAAAGGTTCTACAAACTTGTAGTTAGAATCTGCCCCAGAATCATTAATAAATCAGTATCAAATTATTGTAAATTCTCCAGAATCATTGTAATCTAGTACAGGTAGAAATACTACTTTCTGTATGAGAAAAATTGAAAGCACAGTAAACATGCTATAAATAAACAATTCCTGTTTTTACCTCCATTGACTTGACCTTTACAGTCAATATCAAAATCCCCACTGTCGCTGTCACTCCCCTTCTCACTCTCAGAATTCTCGTCCTGTCCGTTTGTCTCCACTGTCTGTCCATCTTTCTCTGTCAACCACCACTGTTCATCACTCGGGGGAACCTTCACATATCTCCTACATTAAGGATAAATCAGATTACTTTGTGAGTATATGTTACCTGTACTTGCAAATCTGTACATGGGTATAGAACTATCTAACTACACGTACTTAGTATTAATTTGTATACATCACAGAATGAATCTCAAATATAGCATGTTCTTGATTAGTTATCAAATGAAAACAAAAATTGTCTGAGTCATCATAACATCTTCTTGTGTGTGATACGTTTATATCAAAGGAAATACAATATACACTGCAGGATGATTAAATATTGACATAGCAAAATAAATGCTCATACATGTAGCTCAAGTTGTTATACTTACATGATTCTCTCTAGCAGAGTATTATACATAACATCATAAGTACAGTTTTTTCTTGGCAGGGGAAGTAAGAGAGGCTGACCAAACAACTGCCATGTAGACATCTGGTAATTGTTAGAGTAATTGTTCTTCCATCTATAAAAAAGAAATAACACCATTAATGTTGTTCTCATCAGAAATTGGTGTTTTATACAGTTTTATTAAGTGGTTTATACAGACAAAATTATTACTCAAGAAATATATTCAATCTCACAGAATGAAAAGTTTAGCTTTCAGTGATGAAAGAATGGACAGTTTTAACTTAAAATTAGTTGGCTGCATTACTATAAATTTGCAACAATCAATGAAGATTTTAAGAATAGAATTTAATCTTATTACCAACTTGTTTAAGATACTACATACCTTTTTTCTCTCATATAAATAGGTACTATCACAGTATCAGGGTCATCAGGTGGTACAGGGATCTCATATCTATAAAAAGTAACAATGTTTTATCATAAATGTACAATGTATGTGGTGTACCTATAAAAGGATGTGCTACAGCATAAAAGTACAATTGTATAAAAGAAATGACTGAAATATTGGTTCTTTTTGTCCTCTAAGACACATGTATGGTAAGCGCATATTCTGAAATCATCCTTAACATAAAACTTAGCACAAATGCAAACATGAATGAATTTTCAAATTATTTAGTAACTAGTCTTGTATCTGTAAAGATAAAGAAAATGGATGATGTATAATTTTTTAAACTGGTCCATTTAAGATTTTCCACTAAATGAATCCTCAAACTAAAACAAGACATTTTGAACTTCACAATGATTCACTTTAGTACAAGCCCAAGTCAATTACACTCCAGGAGGAGGCAGACTCGTATAAGGAAGAAGTTGAACTTTCAAACATGAATACATATAAAAATGTTACTTACATAAATATATCATCTCTATCCAGTATATGACTGAGGTTTTCTTCTGTTGTAAACACTTTGTGAAATCTATGGTTATATACATCTGTAACTATCATCTGTAAATGTAAATCAGGTATTGTATTAGTAATAAAAGCTGAAGTTACATGAAACTACATTCCGTAGTTTAAGATTTAGATTTCCGTTGATTAAGTTAACGAAGGCATTGCTAAAATAAAAGTATGGTTAAAGTTTCATAGTTAAGCAATGTTACAAGACATGTATGTATACTTGAGGCATGTTGAGGTTGTGGTGGATGAGAAGTTTAAGTGCTTGTACTGTTCCTGGTATAATTGTGTTCTACTGATATACATACTATTTGGATATACATGTAAACATGTACAATATTCAAGTAAATTTGATATCTCATAAAATAATTACATTAATTAACCTTAGGTATCGACTCAATTCAAATCTGAACTAACCTTTTCTGGATCCACCCCCACATGTTGTGAGAGAACTCGACACAGATCTGTGATGTTTCCCATCTTTGGCACTGTGAGCTTCAGCTGGAAAAAGTGCAACAAAATAAAGAAACTATAAAGCAAACTCCTTCATAACATACAAGGAAGGTAAAACATTAGCTATCATAATTCTAACCATGAGTATGATCTTTAAAATGCTCTCTTCGCCAACTATTCGTCAGAAATTCGACCCGTGGACGATCAAAACGGTAAGCTGACAATCAACGTTTCTGCTTTTCTGTCTGCCATCGTCTGTACATGTACATGTAGCTGAGTTGATGGTAATGGTATAAGAATATTTTCTTGGCAATTTAACCAATTTAACCCTTATGTTCAAGAATGTATTTCATGCACGTGCTACTGTATCAGTAGAATCATTCTTTTCTTTTTGTAGATCTGTTTCTTATCCAATTGAATTATGCATTTGTTATTTTCATTCACTGGAATGAACTTTCACAGTACATAACTGACTGCGAATATAGCGAAGGTTAATACACAGAAAATTATTTTATGTACACAATTTATGTATCACTTCTTAATCTACCTATACAACATATATGTCGGTCAAAAGCTCCCTGGAGCTTGTGTTTTACTGTTATTTATGCATATACTGACTTTAAATAAATCTTCTCTCATTGTCTCATGTCTCAACACATTTATTATTGTTACTCATATTGTCAGTTCATCCATTAATATATATGAGATATCAATAGTGAAGTACATGTATATCTCAATATAGGCTGATCAAACACTTTTATCCAAAGGGTCATTGTCCATTTCTATCTGTTTGCATACTTACTTGAACCGGCCGTTTTTCTGGACATATAGGTACCCAGAAAACTTCAAGCTGTCGCTCCTTTTTGATTGGTAGAGGTAGAGAAAGATAACAGAAAGGGTCAAAGGTCACAGAGATTTTATCACATTCGGGACAATGTACAGTGGACTTTAAAAGTCCATGGAAAGTGTCAACTATCACAGAATCATTCCTCTTCTGGTAATTCTCCCAAGATTCTTTAGATACCTCCTGTAAGGAAAGAACATACATGTATTACTACTGAACTCAAACACGAAATGTACCTTTTTCAATAAAATAAACATAGTAAATATTGAACCTTAATACAAGCCCAACAGGACACAAGTCAAACATGCATGTAATGAATACAATTACATTTTCAGAAGTTGAGTCATATTAATGGGCAGACCTATGAGCTTGCAGTGCATGTGTTTGCTCTGCGATGAACACTGTATCAGATTCAAGTCGGAGATCTCAAGGACAGAAGAAAATCTGCATGCTAATTGTTTCCTCTTCAACAAGAGAGGTCATATATACAAATGTGTAGTATATGGGTTGTTTACAAATATCATGAAGATTTACCTACCCTATCAGGTCGGTCTCCTGCATCCTTTTGTTCTATATATGGTTTTTTCTTTATTCGATTTAAATCCTCATGAAGACCATCTAGGAGAAAGGCCAGTAACTCTTGAGAATCTTGTTGCTGGTAGCCAGAAAATTGAGGTGCAAAACGTCCTACTGCTAGCTGTAAATAAGAAAATTTTCATAAAACAGTTGATATAAATGAATC
Source organism: Pinctada imbricata (assembly GCA_033119305.1). Classification (NCBI taxonomy): domain Eukaryota; kingdom Metazoa; phylum Mollusca; class Bivalvia; order Pterioida; family Pteriidae; genus Pinctada; species Pinctada imbricata. Next base: position 104,978,024 of record VSWD01000005.1, on the reverse strand, counting down.
ATCCACAACCTCTTTTTCCATACCACAACTGGTATTTTGCTAAAATATAAGTTTGTATAAAGAACAATGCCAATTTAGATACCTTGAAGTTTCTGGGTACGGTGTAGCTGTATTAACATGTATAAAGAACAACGCAAGATTAGATACCTTGAAGTTTCTGGGTACAGTGTAGCTGTATTCACATGTATAAAGAACGACGCCAGATTAGATACCTTGAAGTTTCTGGGTACGGTATAGCTTGTATTCAAAACATTGATGTGACGTCATGCCTTTGTTCGAACGGTCCGAATTTTACCTTTGACTGTCCAATATCAAATCTAGGTCGCGTTTATTAAAAAACATATACGCGACCTAGATTAAATATTGGACAGTCATAGGTAAATGTACTTTGACATCTACACTCCTTATTTAGAAATCACGTGACAAGAATTTCATGTATCGTGGTACAGACTATTCCAATTTTTGCTATTTTTTCCGGAGTTGACATAATCCAGCACAATCTTATATATCTAAAGAATCGGCCGTTGGGTCGGAAATGATGATGTAAGAGGCACTATAGTTCAGTCCGGGTTTTTTTTTTGGTCTTTAGTTTTTCCCCATCTTTATAATTTTACTTTTAATTAAGATTTTTGCTCGACTTCAACTAGTCCGAAAAACCTGACCTAAATCCAGCCTTTGACGGTTATTTTGACCCCCCGGTGCAAATAACCGTCAAAGGCTGGGTTTAGGACAGGTTTTTCGAACTAGACTCCATCAAAATATCTTCCTGAATTGTTTCTTTCATTTAACCTTGCATATAGTAAGTTGAATGTCCCCACTGATTTCTTTTCGGTATTTCGGCACTATATTATTTCTTGCTTGTCCGGAAAACGACAATTTTAGAGACACGCCCTTTTATTCTATATCTCCAAAGAAGCTTCAACTAAATCGTCATCACGCAAAGTATTCTCATTGATCTTTTTCCAAAAAATTGCATAAAATTTCGTCTTGGTTTACGGAATCTGCGTCATAATTTGTCATAACTTTCTTTTTTAATTGAAAATTTCATCTCCGTTATCTTCTTTTATAAACGACTCCCTACTGCTAGTAGCAAGAATGTTAGAACCTGGAGTGATTACATTTCGTTAAAGTAAAGGCAAACAAAGTCAAAGGTCATGCCACTTTGAATAGTGATCAATGTTTTAAGTACGATGTACGCCTCAAACAATTCATTCTTAAACATATTGGACAGTTTTCGGCCCTGCATGCCTCAACCTGTCCAATATCTTTAAGAATGAATTGTTTTCGGCGTATATCCAATACTTACATGTATAAAGAACAATGCCAGATCAGATACCTTCAAGTTTCTGGGTACAGTGTAGCTGTAAGAACGATGCCCGATTAGATACCTTGAAGTTTCTGGGTACGGTGTAGCTGTATTTACAAGTATAAAGATAAATGCCACCAGATTAGATACCTTGAAGTTTCTGGGTACGGTGTAGCTGTATTTACATGTTTATAGAACGATGCAAGATAAGATACCTTGAAATTTCTGGGTACGGTGTAGCTTTATTTACATGTATATAGAACAATGCCAGACTAGATACCTTGAAGTTTCTGGGTACGGTGTAGGTGTATTTACATGTATAAAGAACAATGCCAGACTAGATACCTTGAAGTTTCTGGGTATGGTGTAGCTGTATTTACATGTATATAGAACAATGCCAGACAAGATACCTTGAAGTTTCTGGGCACGGTGTAGGTGTATTTACATGTTTAAAGAACAATGCAAGATTAGATACCTTGAAGTTTCTGGGTACGGTGTAGGTGTATTTACATGTATAAAGAATGATGCCAGATTAGATACCTTTAAGTTTCTGGGTACATGTACATGTAGCTGTATTTACATGTTTATAGAACGATGCCAGATAAGATACCTTGAAGTTTCTGGGTTACGGTGTAGCTGTATTTACATGTATATAGAACAATGTCAGACTAGATACCTTGAAGTTTCTGGGTTACGGTGTAGCTGTATTTACATGTATATAGAACAATGTCAGACTAGATACCTTGAAGTTTCTGGGTACGGTGTAGGTGTATTTACATGTATAAAGAACAATGCCAGACTAGATACCTTGAAGTTTCTGTGTACGGTGTAGCTGTATTTACATGTATATAGAACAATGCCAGACAAGATACCTTGAAGTTTCTGGGTACGGTGTAGCTGTATTTACATGTATATAGAACAATGCCAGACTAGATACCTTGAAGTTTCTCGGTAAGGTGTAGCGGTATTTACATGTATATAGAACAATGCCAGACTAGATACCTTGAAGTTTCTCGGTACGGTGTAGGTGTATTTACATGTTTATAGAACAATGCCAGACTAGATACCTTGAAGTTTCTCGGTAAGGTGTAGCTGTATTTACATGTATATAGAACAATGCCACACTAGATACCTTGAGGTTTCTGGGTACGGTGTAGCTGTATTTACATGTTTATAGAACAATGCCAGATTAGATACCTTGAAGTTTCTGGGTACGGTGTAGCTGTATTTACATGTATATAGAACAATGCCAGACAAGATACCTTGAAGTTTCTGGGTACGGTGTAGCTGTATTTACATGTATAAAGAACAATGCCAGACTAGATACCTTGAAGTTTCTGGGTACGGTGTAGCGGTATTTACATGTATATAGAACAATGTCAGACAAGATACCTTGAAGTTTCTGGGTAAGGTGTAGGTGTATTTACATGTGTAAAGAACAATGCCAGATTAGATACCTTGAAGTTTCTGGGTACGGTGTAGCTGTATTTACATGTTTATAGAACAATGCCAGATTAGATACCTTGAAGTTTCTGTGTACGGTGTAGTTGTATTTACATGTATAAAGAACAATGCCAGACTAGATACCTTGAAGTTTCTGGGTACGGTGTAGCTGTATTTACATGTACATGTATATAGAACAATGCCAGACTAGATACCTTGAAGTTTCTGGGTACGGTGTAGGTGTATTTACATGTATATAGAACAATGCCAGATAAGATACCTTGAAGTTTCTGGGTACGGTGTAGCTGTATTTACATGTTTATAGAACAATGCCAGATTAGATACCTTGAAGTTTCTGTGTACGGTGTAGCTGTATTTACATGTATAAAGAACAATGCCAGACTAGATACCTTGAAGTTTCTGGGTACGGTGTAGCGGTATTTACATGTATAAAGAACAATGCCAGATTAGATACCTTGAAGTTTCTGCGTACGGTGTAGCTGTATTTACATGTATTTAGAACAATGCCAGACTAGATACCTTGAAGTTTCTGCGTACAGTGTAGCTGTATTAACATGTATTTAGAACAATGCCAGACTAGATACCTTGAGGTTTCTGGGTACGGTGTAGCTGTATTTACATGTATAAAGAACAATGCCAGATTAGATACCTTGAAGTTTCTGGGTATGGTGTAGCTGTATTTACATGTATTTAGAACAATGCCAGACTAGATACCTTGAAGTTTCTGGGTACGGTGTAGCTGTATTTACATATGTATTTAGAACAATGCCAGATTAGATACCTTGAAGTTTCTGGGCACGGTGTAGCTGTATTTACATGTATTTAGAACAATGCCAGACTAGATACCTTGAAGTTTCTGAGTACGGTGTAGCTGTATTTACATGTATATAGAACAATGCCAGATAAGATACCTTGAAGTTTCTGGGTACGGTGTAGCTGTATTTTACATGTATATAGAACAATGCCAGACAAGATACCTTGAAGTTTCTGGGTACGGTGTAGGTGTATTTACATGTATAAAGAACAATGCCAGACTAGATACCTTGAAGTTTCTGGGTACGGTGTAGCTGTATTTACATGTATAAAGAACAATGCCAGACAAGATACCTTGAAGTTTCTGGGTATGGTGTAGCTGTATTTACATGTATATAGAACAATGCCAGACTAGATACCTTGAAGTTTCTGGGTATGGTGTAGCTGTATTTACATGTATATAGAACAATGCCACACTAGATACCTTGAAGTTTCTGGGTACGGTGTAGCTGTATTTACATGTATATAGAACAATGCCAGACTAGATACCTTGAAGTTTCTGGGTACGGTGTAGCTGTATTTACATGTATATAGAACAATGCCACACTAGATACCTTGAAGTTTCTGGGTACGGTGTAGGTGTATTTACATGTATAAAGAACAATGCCAGATTAGATACCTTCAAGTTTCTGGGTACAGTGTAGCTGTAAGAACGATGCCCGATTAGATACCTTGAAGTTTCTGGGTACTGTGTAGCTGTATTTACAAGTATAAAGAACAATGCCACCAGATTAGATACCTTGAGGTTTCTGGGTACGGTGTAGCTGTATTTACATGTTTATAGAACGATGCCAGATAAGATACCTTGAAGTTTCTGGGTACGGTGTAGCTGTATTTACATGTATATAGAACAATGCCAGATAAGATACCTTGAAGTTTCTGGGCACGGTGTAGCTGTATTTACATGTATATAGAACAATGTCAGACAAGATACCTTGAAGTTTCTGGGTACGGTGTAGCTGTATTTACATGTATATAGAACAATGTCAGACTAGATACCTTGAAGTTTCTGGGTACGGTGTAGCTGTATTTACATGTATATAGAACAATGTCAGACAAGATACCTTGAAGTTTCTGGGTACGGTGTAGGTGTATTTACATGTATAAAGAACAATGCCAGACTAGATACCTTGAAGTTTCTGGGTATGGTGTAGCTGTATTTACATGTATATAGAACAATGCCAGATAAGATACCTTGAAGTTTCTGGGCACGGTGTAGCTGTATTTACATGTTTATAGAACAATGCCAGACTAGATGCCTTGAAGTTTCTGGGTACGGTGTAGCTGTATTTACATGTACATGTATATAGAACAATGCCAGACTAGATACCTTGAAGTTTCTGGGTACGGTGTAGGTGTATTTACAGGTATAAAGAACAATGCCAGATTAGATACCTTGAAGTTTCTGGGTACGGTGTAGCGGTATTTACATGTATTTAGAACAATGCCAGACTAGATACCTTGAAGTTTCTGGGTACGGTGTAGCTGTATTTACATGTATAAAGAACAATGCCAGACTAGATACCTTGAAGTTTCTGGGTATGGTGTAGCTGTATTTACATGTATATAGAACAATGCCAGATAAGATACCTTGAAGTTTCTGGGTACGGTGTAGCTGTATTTTACATGTATATAGAACAATGCCAGACAAGATACCTTGAAGTTTCTGGGTACGGTGTAGGTGTATTTACATGTATAAAGAACAATGCCAGACTAGATACCTTGAAGTTTCTGGGTACGGTGTAGCTGTATTTACATGTATAAAGAACAATGCCAGACAAGATACCTTGAAGTTTCTGGGTATGGTGTAGCTGTATTTACATGTATATAGAACAATGCCAGACTAGATACCTTGAAGTTTCTGGGTATGGTGTAGCTGTATTTACATGTATATAGAACAATGCCACACTAGATACCTTGAAGTTTCTGGGTACGGTGTAGCTGTATTTACATGTATATAGAACAATGCCAGACTAGATACCTTGAAGTTTCTGGGTACGGTGTAGCTGTATTTACATGTATATAGAACAATGCCACACTAGATACCTTGAAGTTTCTGGGTACGGTGTAGGTGTATTTACATGTATAAAGAACAATGCCAGATTAGATACCTTCAAGTTTCTGGGTACAGTGTAGCTGTAAGAACGATGCCCGATTAGATACCTTGAAGTTTCTGGGTACTGTGTAGCTGTATTTACAAGTATAAAGAACAATGCCACCAGATTAGATACCTTGAGGTTTCTGGGTACGGTGTAGCTGTATTTACATGTTTATAGAACGATGCCAGATAAGATACCTTGAAGTTTCTGGGTACGGTGTAGCTGTATTTACATGTATATAGAACAATGCCAGATAAGATACCTTGAAGTTTCTGGGCACGGTGTAGCTGTATTTACATGTATATAGAACAATGTCAGACAAGATACCTTGAAGTTTCTGGGTACGGTGTAGCTGTATTTACATGTATATAGAACAATGTCAGACTAGATACCTTGAAGTTTCTGGGTACGGTGTAGCTGTATTTACATGTATATAGAACAATGTCAGACAAGATACCTTGAAGTTTCTGGGTACGGTGTAGGTGTATTTACATGTATAAAGAACAATGCCAGACTAGATACCTTGAAGTTTCTGGGTATGGTGTAGCTGTATTTACATGTATATAGAACAATGCCAGATAAGATACCTTGAAGTTTCTGGGCACGGTGTAGCTGTATTTACATGTTTATAGAACAATGCCAGACTAGATGCCTTGAAGTTTCTGGGTACGGTGTAGCTGTATTTACATGTACATGTATATAGAACAATGCCAGACTAGATACCTTGAAGTTTCTGGGTACGGTGTAGGTGTATTTACAGGTATAAAGAACAATGCCAGATTAGATACCTTGAAGTTTCTGGGTACGGTGTAGCGGTATTTACATGTATTTAGAACAATGCCAGACTAGATACCTTGAAGTTTCTGGGTACGGTGTAGCTGTATTTACATGTATAAAGAACAATGCCAGACTAGATACCTTGAAGTTTCTGGGTATGGTGTAGCTGTATTTACATGTATATAGAACAATGCCAGATAAGATACCTTGAAGTTTCTGGGTACGGTGTAGCTGTATTTACATGTATATAGAACAATGTCAGACTAGATACCTTGAAGTTTCTGGGTACGGTGTAGGTGTATTTACATGTATAAAGAACAATGCCAGACTAGATATACCTTGAAATAACGTGTATAAAGAACAATGTCAGACTAGATACCTTGAAGTTTCTCGGTAAGGTGTAGCTGTATTTACATGTATATAGAACAATGCCACACTAGATACCTTTAAGTTTCTGGGTACGGTGTAGCTGTATTTACATGTATTTAGAACAATGCCAGACTAGATACCTTGAAGTTTCTGGGTACGGTGTAGCTGTATTTACATGTATATAGAACAATGTCAGACAAGATACCTTGAAGTTTCTGGGTACGGTGTAGGTGTATTTACATGTATAAAGAACAATGCCAGACTAGATACCTTGAAGTTTCTTGGTAATGGTGTAGCTGTATTTACATGTATATAGAACAATGCCAGATAAGATACCTTGAAGTTTCTGGGTACGGTGTAGCTGTATTTTACATGTATATAGAACAATGCCAGACTAGATACCTTGAAGTTTCTGGGTACGGTGTAGCTGTATTTACATGTATAAAGAACAATGCCAGACTAGATACCTTGAAGTTTCTGGGTACGGTGTAGCTGTATTTACCAGACCACATGGTTTTGATCAATTCTGTGTATGACTTTGCTATTTCTCCACCCATACCGAGGGGATTATCCTCGTTGACCTCATTAATCCAGCGGTCACCCAGGAGGTAGTTGGTCAGCTTAGGTACACTACTCATACACTACAAAATATAGTCCACATGTGTACTTCTTTTTGCATTGTTCATCACTACATTTGTATGTTATATCAATAATGCTACATATTATTCCATTTCTTATAGTTAGTTATACTTACTGATTTACAATGTTAACAAAATGTTAAAATTCCAAAAAAGGAACCTTATGTACATGTAATTAAGCTTATAAAGTCTGATGGTATGTAGATACAAAGTTTTCATTGTCATTTATTAATAGGAATAATAAGGCAGCATACCACAATGTCAATGTTCTCTATTTTTAGCATTGGGAACAATATGGTTGCAATCACAGTCTAACAAAGGAAATTCCAATAAAGGGAAAACTCCTAGAAGAGCAGAATAAATCACCAAAACAGTGAAAAAATTTTTTATGTAAATACCTGTATTGCTGAATTCATGAAGCATGTATTGCCGAGGTTAGCGAGTCCACAGAGCCCTGGTGCTGCGTTACCTCGGCCTGGCTCGTTCCAGGAGCTGTATGAACTGTTATAGTAGGAGGACCCACTACCATAGGAGTCGTAGGAGGAGCCAGACCTAGTAGATGTGGATGAGGCACCGTAACTGTTTGTACTGTTGGTACTGTAAGGTATAGTAATGGCAGTTACATTTTGTGTGTAATTTATTTTATTTTACCAATACTCAATTTGCCGATAGTGGGAAGAAACTTGTGTAATGAAGTTATCAACTGCAAAACAAGAGGCCCAAGGGGGCCACATCGCTCACCTGAGTTGCAGACAAAGGGTTAAAAGTCACAAAAATACTTCTACAGATCAAAGCCCTTGACAGCCATATTTGTTGACCTATCGACAAGAAAAACACAAACTTGGCAGAGGACCTTGAGTACTTGCTTGCTGCAAGGTTTCGTGAAATTCTGTGCAATGGTTGCAGAGGAGATGTCGAAAATGTGTCAGCCAATCAGAGCCCTCGGCGGCCATATTTGTTGACCGATCGGCACGAAAAACACAAACTTGGTAGAGGACCTTGAGTACTTTCCTTCCTGTAAAGTTTCATGAAATTCTGTTCAGCGGTTGCAGAGGAGATGTCGAAAATGTGTCAGCCAATCAGAGCCCTCGATTGCCATATTTGTTGACCGATAGGCATGAAAAACACAAACTTGGTAGAGGACCTTGAGTACTTCCTTCCTGTAAAGTTTAAGTGAAATTCTGTGCAGCGGTTGCAGAGGAGATGTCGAAAATGTATCATCCAATCAGAGCCCTTGGCGGCCATATTTGTTGACAGATCGGCACGAAAAACACAAACTTGGTAGAGGACCTTGAGTACTTGCTTGCTGCAAGGTTTCCTGAAATTCTGTGCAATGGTTGCAGAGGAGATGTCGAAAATGTGTCAGCCAATCAGAGCCCTCGGCGGCCATATTTGTTGACCGATCGGCACGAAAAACACAAACTTGGTAGAGGACCTTGAGTAGTTCCTTCCTGTAAAGTTTCATGAAATTCTGTGCAGCGGTTGCAGAGGAGATGTCGAAAATGTGTCAGCCAATCAGAGCCCTTGGCGGCCATATTTGTTGACCAATAAGCACGAAAAAACACAAAAGTGTTGGAGGATCTTGAATACCTCGTTCTTGTAAAGTTTCATGAAATTCTGTGCAGCGGTTGCAGAGATGTCGAAAATGTGTCGGCCAATCAGAGCCCTCGGCGGCCATATTTGTTGACCGATCGGCACGAAAAACACAAACTTGGTAGAGGACCTTGAGTACTTCCTTCCTGTAAAGTTTCATGAAATTCTGTGCAGCGGTTGCAGAGGAGATGTCCAAAATGTGTCGGCCAATCAGAGCCCTCGGCGGCCATATTTGTTGACCGATCGGCACGAAAAACACAAATTTGGTAGAAGACCTTCAGTACTTCCTTCCTGTAAAGTTTCATGAAATTCTGTGCAGCGGTTGCAGAGGAGATGTCGAAAATGTATCAGCCAATCAGAGCCCTCGGCGGCCATATTTGTTGACCGATCGGCACCAAAAACACAAACTTGGTAGAGGACCTTGAGTACTTCCTTCCTGTAAAGTTTCATGAAATTCTGTGCAGCGGTTGCAGAGGAGATGTCCAAAATGTGTCAGCCAATCAGAGCCCTCGGCGGCCATATTTGTTGACCGATCGGCACGAAAAACACAAACTTGGTAGAGGACCTTGAGTACTTCCTTCCTGTAAAGTTTCATGAAATTCTGTGCAGTGGTTGCAGAGGAGATGTCGAAAATGTGTCAGCCAATCAGAGCCCTCGGCGGCCATATTTGTTGACCGATCGGCACGAAAAACACAAACTTGGTAGAGGACCTTGAGTAGTTCCTTCCTGTAAAGTTTCATGAAATTCTGTGCAGCGGTTGCAGAGGAGATGTCGAAAATGTGTCAGCCAATCAGAGCCCTCGGCAGCCATATTTGTTGACCGATCGGCACGAAAAACACAAACTTGGTAGAGGACCTTGAGTACTTCCTTCCTGTAAAGTTTCATGAAATTCTGTGAAGCGGTTGCAGAGGAGATGTCGAAAATGTGTCAGCCAATCAGAGCCCTCGGCGGCCATATTTGTTGACAGATCGGCACGAAAAACACAAACTTGGTACAGGACCTTGAGTACTTCCTTCCCGTAAAGTTTCATGAAATTCTGTGCAGCGGTTGCAGAGGAGATGTCGAAAATGTTAAAAGTTTACGCCAGACGGACGACGACGACGACGACGGACGACGGACGGCGCGCTATGACAATAGCTCACTTGAGCTTCGCTCAGGTGAGCTAAAAAGGAATTGAACAACAGTAGTGATGCACACTTGGTGTAATCTGATAGTAAGAACTCTTACTTCTTTGCTTGTCTTGGCCACGTCCCATCGTCGTTTTTCTGTTCTATAACAATCACCTGACCTGGATACATCCCGGCATCTTGTAGAGTACAATCCCGTTTACTGAGATGCTCATATGTGTTACTCATGTATTTATTCCACAGTCTCACTTCCTTATCATCAGGTATGCTAAACTCTTTTCTCATTATTTTCTCTACATCCTCTGAAATATACAGTAATCATATTGGCAATTCAGGTTTACATGGAACTTTTAAAAGTGTTAAATTTCAACGTTTCACTAAGAACTATATAGACTCATTTTCACACCTTTCACAACTTGAAGGCAAAAATAATGGAATTATAAACATTCTTTCTTTACATGGATATGGTGCACTGAGCATCAGGTTGTACCATAAGGAGTCTCCAATCCAGCTGTATTTGACAGCTAGCAGTTAGGAATCAAAATTTTCCGTTTCCTATGGTGATGTAACTTTAAGATTTGTGATGTTTTTTTATCCATCTACAAAACGCCAAGCTTACCGATGGTGTCTGCCCTACTGAAGTTTCTGACTATAGGTTCCTCTAGTTTCGAGTTCTCACACAGCTTTACATCCATTAGGTATACTTCTACTTTACAGTGCTTCACAAACATCCCCTGTTCTATAACCTTCCTAGCTATAGGCTCCTATGTAAGATAAATGTGACATTTAAACCACAAACCAGTACAATTATATAAGAAATGTATTTTCTTCTCGAAATAATTTTGAGCTTTCCTTAGTTCCTGCTTCGGTAAATTTATAGTAATTTGTAAATACAACATATACAGTAACTGTACATAGAAATATGACTGATTGACCTTACTTATAATTATCTTTAACACGACTGGTAAAACTATTCCTCATTTTACTACATGAATATATGACAAGATAACCTACCTGACCATTGATCAACCCATACCATGACACCATTTTGTCCCATGCGTCTTTTGGCAGCAGCATATAATCAAGTTGATCAATGAGATGCTCTTTTAAGTCATTGGAATCTTCTGAAAATGAATTTGAACAAACTTATCACCGATGTTCCTTATATTACATGGCATACACTCCAAATGTTATTTTTACCAATCTATTTCTTATATTACATGGCATACAATCCAAATGTTATTTTTACCAATCGATCGGTATATGCAAACATGAATTATCAAAATGTGTTTAGCATTATGCACAACATTTACTGGTACTGTAAGGCATTTGCCAGATTATCAATAATCTGCATGTACATGTAGTTCCAAAACTAATGTCCCTGTGTAACGACAATGACACAATGTCATACCAAATACATGTATTACACAAGCCCGTTAGTTATGAAGAAACATCGCAAGAAAATCAAATTGTACATTCAAGTTGTTGAAGAACATAAAGAATAAAAAAACCAAGTGTTTATTAAACATGAATGCCCCTGTTGGCATCTTTGTCAACAAAAAGCCTGTAATGCAAAAAAATAGGTGATACTCTGAGTTCAAGGTCACAAGGTCAGAAATTTTGGTATCCATGAAAAGTTCTTGTTACAAGGAATACATGTTATTGTTATGTATGAACAAATTGCCGACTCTAAATAAAAATTACTTACTTGCTTACTTACACATGAAATATTAATTCTCTATCATGTACCATTCAAAGTTATAGCCAAGGTTAAAGTTTTTGAGGACAAAGAGACACACAGAAGGACAGAGAGACCAAAAACTATCTGCCCCAAAATCTTTGATTACAGGGGTATAAAACTCTGTAACTGTTACCTTTCAGAAGTGGCGTGTTGTCAATGGGTCCTGGGTGGGCCTCCTTCTCCCCAACATTGTAATTGTCCCACTGGTCAAAACCAACATATTTTTTCCACTGTTTAAACCATTTTGTATCACACAGGTACCTATAATTCAAAGCAATAGATAATGAATATCACATTTTTTTTCTCTGAAGTTCTACTACATGTATAACACATTTTTGCACTTGTATCATTTCTATGTACTGCTACCGGTACAGTATTTCATTCAAATGTCTTAGGTCCTACTGGTAATTGTATGTTGCTGATTTTTTTCTAAATTTGTGTAAATCATAATTTTGATAATAAATGTATCAAGGGATAGATCTTGATCTCTTGTAACTAACAGTGCAAGTTATATGTCTGTACATGCAATACTAAGCTCATAGTTAAAGAAAATTGTTTTAGATGGTTTTTTTTCTATGTTTATTTTACGGTAGCATGACGTCAATGACGTTCTCCATAGACTCAAAGTTTAACATTGGCGATGTCATGCAAAACCAGAAGTCTCTGACGAGACTGTAGCTCTCCTGGTTGTTTTTTCTAAAACATCAATTTCCTTTCTTTTTTTTTTAACCAAGACCATAGGGAGCAGGCGCTCTAACAAATTATAAGTAGCATGACAAAACTACATATCCATTATACTGCAACCATAATAGCACTCATATAATGCATAATATCCGAGATAAAGTATTTCTAAAAAGAATGTCACACCCATTTTCCAAGATCCTAGGGGCCAAGGACTGCTAGCTCAAATGAATTACCAATGACACATCAAGACTTGGAAAAGAATTAAGGTATCCGTTGTACAAATAAATATCAAGTGTTTTATATAGTTAGAATCATGGCATATTTTCACCTAAATAAACCTAATAAAACATAAATAATGGTTTCCATCATCAAAGGTCATCATATTGATCGTCACTCATGCCACGGAAACTATCGAGACACTGCCGAAGGTTACCGAGATAATTTTAACACTGTTTAAATGGACGAGACGTCAGCGAGACCTTCATTTGTACATTGGATATGTTAACTCCCCATCATAAATAGCTTTAAACGAGAAGAGAGCACAACTATATAGGAAAAATTACCACACCCATTTTCAAAGACCCTAGGGATATAAGGCTAAAACAAAATATCAGGTGCACATCTATGCCACAGACCAATCATTGCAAAAAGAATTAATTCTACATCATTTATAGTGTCAGAAGAGTTGCAAGCACAAGATTACATAGAGTTATATAGGAAAAATGACCACACCCATTTCTGAGACCCTAAGGGTCAGGGGCTAAAACATAAAAACAGGTGCACAACTAGACCAGAGACCCATAATATTGCAATAAGAATTTAGTCAGAGGAGTTGTGAGCACAAGATTACATAGAGTTATATAGGAGAAAATGACCACACCCATTTCTAAGACCCTGGGGGTCAGGGGCTCAAACAAAATATCAGCACAACAAGACTACAGACCCATCACATTGCAGAAAGAATTAAGTCTCCATCATTTATAGTGTCAGAGGAGTTGCGAGCACAAGATTACATAGAGTTGTATAGGAGAAAATGACCACACCAATTTCTAAGACCCTGGGGGTCAGGGGCACAAACAAAATATCAGGTGCACAACAAGATCACAGACCCATCATACTGCAAAAAGAATTAAGTCTTCATCATTTATATTGTTAGAGGATTTGCGAGCACAGATTATATAGAGTTATATAGGAGAAAATGACCACACCCATTTCTAAGACCCTGGGGTCAGGGGCTCAAACAAAATATCAGGTGCACAACAAGACCACAGACCCATCATATTGCAAAAAGATTTAAGTCTCCATCATTTATAGTGTCAGAGGAGTTGCGAACACAAGGTTACATAGAGTTATATAGGAGAAAATGACCACACCCATTTCTAAGACCCTGGGGGTCAGGGGCTCAAAAAAAATATCAGGTGCACAATGAGACTACAGACCCATCATATTGCAAAAAGAATTAAGTCTCCATCATTTATAGTGTCAGAGCTTAGGAGTTGCGAGCACAAGATTACATAGAGTTATATAGGAGAAAATGACCACACCCATTTCTAAGACCCTGGGGGTCAGGGGCTCAAACAAAATATCAGGTGCACAACAAGACCACAGACCCATCATATTGCAAAAAAAATTAAGTCTCCATCATTTATAGTGTCAGAGGAGTTGTCCAGACAAGATTACATAGAATTTAATGACCACGCCCATTTTATAAGACCCTGGGGGTCAGGGACTGTTCCTAAAATCAGGTGCACAACTAGACCATGGACCAAGTAAAATGCAAAAAGAATTAACTTTCTATCTCTAACAGTTTCAGAGGAGTTGTCCGGACAAGATTAATTGAATTTAATGACTACGCCCATTTTCTAAGACCCTGGGGGTCAGGGAGTGAAACTAAATGTCAGGTGCACAACTAGACCATGGTCCAAGTAAAATGCAAAAAGAATGAACTTTCTATCTCTTACAGTTTCATAGGAGTTGTTCGGACAAGAATTGTTTAGGGACAGACAGACGGACAGACGTACAGACGGACGGACGCCGGACAAAGGGTGATTGCATAAGCTCGACTGGTCTGAGACCAGTAGAGCTAAAAATTGACGTCATCCATAGACTCAAAGTTTAACATTGGCAATGTCATGCAAAAACTAAGATGGAATCTTAATTTCAATTCAATTATTTAAAGATAGAAGTTAGCACCATGTAGCCTTAAAGTGAAGGTTGCTGGTTCAAACCTCACTGGTTTTGCGGTTCCAACGACATATTATACTTACATGTTCTATGTTATATTAGAAAATAAAGCCTGTGTTTGTGAAACACGAATGCCCCCGGTGGCATCTTTTATAGTATGAACACTATTTTCTGTTAAGTACATGTATGTGAGGTCACTGGGTTAAAAGGTCAAAGGTCAAGGTCACGAGGTCAAAAATTTTGGTATCAACGGAAAGGTCTTGTCACAAGGAATACACATGTGAAATATGAAAGCCCTATCACTTACTATTTTAAAAGTTATGCCAAATGTTAAAGTTTTTGAAAAGTAGGTCAAAGGTCAAGGTCAAGGTCATGAGGTCAAAAATTTTGATATCAATGGAAAGGTCTTGTCACAAGGAATACACATGTGAAATATGAAAGCCCTATCACTTCCCATTCAAAAGTTATGCTCAATGTTAAAGTTTTTGAAAAGTAGGTCAAAGGTCAAGGTCAAGGTCACGAGGTCAAAAATTTTGGTATCAATGGAAAGGTCTTGTCACAAGGAATACACGTGTGAAATATGAAAGCCCTATCACTTCCCATTCAAAAGTTATGCTCAATGTTTGAAGTTTTTGAAAAGTAGGTCAAAGGTCAAGGTCAAGGTCACGAGGTCAAAAATTTTGGTATCAATGGAAAGGTCTTGTCACAAGGAATACACGTGTGAAATATGAAAGCCCTATCACTTCCCATTCAAAAGTTATGTCCAATGTTAAAGTTTTTCGGACAAACAGACAAACAGATAAACAGACAAACAGACAAACAGACAAACAGATAAACAGACAAACAGACGGACAGGCCAAAAACTATATGCCCCCGAATCTTTGATTCCGGGGGCATAAAAAAGTCATTGTCTGAGTTGTGTCTACATGTATGTCTGTGGTGTTTAAACAAAATTGCAACCAAAGGAATGCTTGTGTAGCCTGCGAAGCGGCTTATTCTAGAACATGGATCAAAATTATTGGTATCAGTAGTAAAGCCTTGTCAAATGAAATTCTTATGTGAAATATCAGACCTCTTAATTACCAAATAAAAGATATGGTCAAATTCAAATTTTCAGAAAAGAGTGTCAACCAACCTACATAAAAATTTTGGTAACAAAACAAAGGTCTCATCATAAGAAATTCATGTGGGAAATATTAAAGCCTTATCACTTACCAATCAAAAGAAACATACAATCTTAATTTCTTAAAAAAGAAGGTCACTACATGTAGGTCAAATGTCATGGTATGTTTAGAAAGGTCTTGTCACAAGGAATACACAAGCCAAATATCAAAGCCCCATCACTTACCAATCAAAAGATATATACAATCTTTATTTTTTTTTTTTTTGAAAAGTAGGTAAAATATGTAGGTCAAGGTCAATGGGTAAAAATTATGGTATGTGTAAGGTCGTGTTACAAGGAATACGCATGTGAAATATCAAAGCCCTATCACTTACCAATCAAAAGATATTGCGAATCTTAATTTTTTTAAAAGTAGGTAAAATATCTAGGTCAATGTCACAAGGTCAAAAATCATGGTATGTGTAGAAAGATCTTGTCACAAGGAATACACTTGTGAAATATCCAAATCCTATCACTTACCAATCAAAAGTTATGGGTTGTGACACCCAAAGTGTGACAGACAAACAGATGGATGAACAGACGAACTGACGGACAACGGACAAAGTGATCTCTAAGTGTCGCTATGCTTCGCAGGTGACACAATAAAAATTAGGATAGAAAACTCTCCTTCATCATCTTTCAGTACTCTTTGAGCAAGCTTTAATGGTACCGGTAACACACGTACATTGTATACGAAACAAGTGAAAAATTATCAAAAAAGGAAGAAAAGATGCATACTGACGCTTTCAAAAACATTCAACCAAGAAATCCCTGCCTTATGGATGCCGCCATTTTGAAAATTTTTGTCAGTATTTATAAGAAAATATTTCTAGATGAATCCCTATTATAATGATTATGTACAGTAGCTATGGTGTAAATTTTGTTTTTATAGAGTGTAAGAGAGTAAGAATCATTTAAAGAAAATAAATTAAATCCAAGTTTCGTCTAATTACTACATTGCTCATTCATGCAATGAGATGCGAAACTTATTATTCTGTGACTTTTCGTGCACAAGACTGATACCCTAGCTATAACAAGAAAAATGCAAGTGTTGGGCAGTCATGGCTTACCTATACAGAATTACATTACGATTCTTGATAATATTGTTCAAATCCTAAAAAAGATCTACCAAATTTTACTGACTAAACATAAATGCAAAAGATTTCACTAAACATAAATGCAAAGATTAAAATCTATCATTGTTCATTTCAGTTCCCTGTACGATGTTTATTTTGCGACAAAGTGCTGTTCGTTTCATTTTTTCTTATCAATGTGTATTTCGCTGCGATGTGCTGTTCATTTTAATTGATTCAAGTGCTAGCGTGCACCTTTGACTAAGTTGTCAGTATTGAATACATAATGTAACACAGAGAACATAAAGTATCTTGGGACGGCTTTCAGAATTTTTTTTTTTTTTAATTTTTATTTTCATTCCATTGGTATACATATTCCATCAACATTTTAAAACAGGTGATAGACTTAAATATAATATTTTGTAACAATTTCATAATAAACATTTCATTGTAAAACTTTTGAGACACTACTCCATCTTTCCTGGATTTTATTTGCTGCAGATGGGTGATACAAGTACAGGGAATATGTATCTACTTTCATATAATTGTATAGGTAAGATTTACATAAGTTCCACATGGGTATTCTATTTGTCTGTCTACATAAGGTGATAAATTTTTTTACAAGAATGATAATGAGATTTAAGCCAGATGGATATGTTGAGTCTAAAATTCCTAATAGAAATAAAACAGGGTTCCTTTCTAGTTTGATATTATAATTTTGTTGAAGGGAATTAATCAAACATGTCCATAGAGTTTGGCTATGCACACAGTCCCAGAAAAGATGGAGCAGTGTTTCTCGAGGCCCGTTGCAAAAGGTGCAAGATTCATGTTCAAGCAAACCTATTTTAAACAATTTAGAGTTTGTGAAGTATACATGATGAATAATACGAAACTGAAGTGTTTGTAATTTGGTATCTTTTGAAATAAGGAATGGCAAAGAATGGATGTGTTTCCACTGATCTGTGTTGATAGATTTTAATAAGTATTTTTCCCATTTTTCATGACTTGTAATGATTTGGCAATTCTTTATTATAATTTTCTTGTAAAAGTAAGGAGTTGGCTTTTCTGTATTTTTTAGATAATTAAAAGATTCATGATGTATTTTATTCAGTTTTTTCCCATATATTTTTACAATTCTCTTCCATTCTCTTGGTATTGAACTTATCAAACTATTATAAGTTAAGATATCAATTTCTAAACTATAGGAACTTTTTATCAAATCACAATTCATAATATTTCCCACACTATCAATGATATCATTGATGTAGAAGATACCACTGTCAGATAATTTCTTGAGAAAAATAGGAGCCTTATTAAGGATTCCGACTTCCGTCGGAATCCTTTCTGTTATTGTATTGTCTTTTCTTTATTCTTATTATTATTAAGGATTCCGACTATTCCGTCGGAATCCTTTCTGTTATTGTATTGTCTTTTCTTTCTTCTTATTAAGGATTCCGACTTCCGTCGGAATCCTTTCTGTTATTGTATTGTCTTTTCTTTATTAAGGATTCCGACTTCCGTCGGAATCCTTTCTGTTATTGTATTGTCTTTTCTTTATTCTTATTATTCTTATTAAGGATTCCGACTTCCGTCGGAATCCTTTCTGTTATTGTATTGTCTTTTCTTTATTCTTATTATTCTTATTATTATTATTATTCTTACCCCCAAACCAATCCAGAGACTTTACAACAAAGTACCGCATCATATGAAAAAATGGAAAGTATCATGTGAAAGAGCAAATAAAGATCTTAATTTAAATTTTTTTTCTTGTCGAATAGTTCACATATGCCCCCGCTAGAGGTCATCAAAGGTAAAATCTTTTAAACCTTATAACTCCTAAACTAACCGTGCGATTTGAATGAAATTTGTTTTAAATTGTTCTTTGGGAAATTTGCAAACTTTTATACACTTACATGCTCGATAAAATATTTACGGTTTTCGCGCTATTTTGAGTTGAAAATGGAACTTTAAATTGGCACAGTGCCAATTTCTACAGTTTTTGAGATTTTGAGTTGAAACTTGGATGGTAGGTTACTTATAGGTAGTCATTTAATGTTGACCTAGTTTCAAGGTCAAATTATGATTCTCAAGGTCACAACAAACTTTTGCCTATAGAGCAAAGACTATTTGACCTTGACACTTCAAACTTTATAAATACAATCATTGACCCAAGCCCTTTCACCTTGACCTTGGCCCAAGGTCAAATTCTCATTCTCAAGGTCACAACATAATTTTTCCTATAGAACAAAGACCATTTGACCTTGAGAGTTCAAACTTGGCGCAAATATTCCTTGCATCAAGTCCTTTCACTTTGACCTTGACCCAAGGTCATTTGTTCGATTTCAAGGTCACAACAGACTTTTGTTCATAAAATATTGAGCTTTGAATAGATGAAAAGAAATCTTGATGATAATAAAGTGAAATGCTTATCTTTCATCCATGACCTTGGTTCAAGGTCAAATTAACTTTTTCAAGGTCATAACAAACATTTACTCTTGTAGGATTGATAGGATTTTGTTCTTAAATATTTATTCTTCACACAAGTAGTACTTTTTATTTGAACTTTACATAGTAAGATAGATAACTCTTTTATTCTTGTTCTCTGTTTCCTTTTTTTTTATCTTAGTAGCATTACTTGTCTGTACTTTCATGCTGTTGTCATTCTCTATTTATAGAAATTTTCTCATTGCTAATTCATTGTGCAATTCTTTTTACATAGTTATTTAATCGGATTCAAAATGGATAGAATAGATCTAGGAGTTTAAAGCCTTCCTAAACTTGAAAGGTATTTATCTTTTTTTCTTCTTTTTTGTCGATAAATAGATAAGAGTCCCAAGTTAGACATAAGCTTTTTTGACTCATATCCTGAAGTGAATAAGGTACTAAAGCAACTATTCTTTTTTCATCTTCTTTATTCGGATTTTAACATTTCAGTTCCGAGGAAGGTCAAATAAAAGAGGAATCCGTCTGTTGCTTGCAACAGTAGCCATCTAGTTATTATTATTATTCTTACCCACAAACCGTTCCGGTCACTTTACAAAAAAGTACAACATCATATGAAAAAACGGAAAGTACCATGTGAAAGAGCATGTGAAGACCTAAATTTAAATTTTTTTTCTTGTCGAAAAGTTCACATATGCCCCTGCTAGAGGTTATCAAAGGTAAAATCTTTGAAACCTTATAACTCCTAAACTAATCGTGCGATTTTAACGAAATTTGTTTTATATTGTTCTTTGGGAAATTTGCAAACTTTTATACGCTTACATGCTTGATAAAATATTTACGGTTTTCGCGCTATTTTGAGTTGAAAATGGAACTTTAAATTGGCACAGTGCCAATTTCTACAGTTTTTGAGATTTTGAGTTGAAACTTGGATGGTAGGTTACTTATAGGTAGTCATTGATGATGACCTAGTTTCAAGGTCAAATTATGATTCTCAAGGTCACAACAAACTTCTGCCTATAGAACAAAGACTATTTGACCTTGACAGTTCAAACTTCACAAATACAATCATTGATCCAAGCCCTTTCACCTTGACCTTGACCCAAGGTCAAATTCTCATTCTCAAGGTCACAACAAAATTTTTTCTATAGAACAAAGACCACTTGACATTGAGAGTTAAAACTTGACGCAAATATTCCTTGCATCAAGTCCTTTCACCTTGACCTTGACCCAAGGTCATTTGTTCGATTTCAAGGTCACAACAGACTTTTGTTGATAAAATATTGAGCTTTGAATAGATAAAAAGAAATCTTGATGAGAATTAACTAAAATGCTTATCTTTCATCCATGACCTTGGTTCAAGGTCAAATAAACTTTTTCAAGGTCATTACAAACATTTACTCTTGTAGGATTGATAGGATTTTGTTCTTAAATATTTCTTCTTCACAGAAGTAGTACTTCTTATTTGAACTTTACATAGTAAGATAGACAACTCTTTTATTTTTGTTCTCTGTTTCCTTTTTTATCTTAGTAGCATTGCTTGTCTGTACTGTTGTCATTCTCTATTTATAGAAATTTTCTCATTGCTAATTCATTGTGCAATTCTTTTTGGGATAGTAATTTAAAAGGATTCAAAATGGATAGAATAGATATAGGAGTTTAAAGCCTTCCTAAACTTGAAAGGTATTTATCGTCTTTTTCTTCTTTTTTGTCGATAAATAGATAAGAGTCCCAAGTTAGACTTAAGCTCTTTTGACTCATTTGCTGAAGTGAATAAGATACTAAAGCAACTATTCTTTTTTCATCATCTTTATTCGGATTTCAACACTTCAGTTCCGAGGAAGGTCTACTAAAGGAGGAATCCGTCTGTTGCTTGCAACAGTAGCCATCTAGTTCTTATTATTAAGGATTCCGACTATTCCGTCGGAATCCTTTCTGTTATTGTATTGTCTTTTCTTTCTTCTTATTATTATTCTTATTATTATTCTTACCTCCTCATCGTTCCGGTCACTTTACAAACAAATTCCGCTTCATGTGATAAAACGAATAGTACCATGTGAAAGAACATACAAAGATCTCAATTGAAATTTTTTTTGTTGTCGAAAAGTTCACATATGCCCCCGCTAGAGGTCACCAAACGTCAAATCTTTAAACTCTTGTAACTCCTAAACTAACCGTACGATTTGAACCAAATTGGTTTTAAAATGTTCTTTGGGAAATTTGCAAACTTTTTTACACTTACATGCTCGACAAAATATTTACGGTTTTCGCGCTATATCGAGTTAAAAATGGAACTTTAAATTGGCACAGTGCCAATTTCTACAGTTTTTCAGATTTTGAGTTGAAACTTGGATGGTAGGTTACTTATACTTAGTCATTGATGATGACCTACTTTCAAGGTCACATTATGATTCTCAAGGTCACAACAAACTTTTGCCTATAGAACAAAGACTATTTGACCTTGACAGTTCAAACTTTATAAATACAATCATTGAGCCAAGCCCTTTCACCTTGACCTTGCCCCAAGGTCAAATTTTCATTCTCAAGGTCACAACAAACTTTTTCCTACAGGACAAAGACCATTTGACCTTGAGAGTTCAAACTTGGCGCAAATATTCCTTGCATCAAGTCCTTTCACCTTGACCTTGACCCAAGGTCATTGGTTCGATTTCAAGGTCACAACAGACTTTTGTCGATAAAATATTGAGCTTTGATTAGATTAAGAGGAGTCTTGGTGAGAATAAACTCAAATGCTTATCTTTTATCCATGACCTTGGTTAAAGTCAAATAAACTTTTTCAAGGTCATAACAAACATTTACTCTAGTAGAATTCACAGGATTTTGTCCTTAACTATTCATTCTTCACACAAGTAGTACTTCTTATTTGAACTTTACATAGTAAGATAGATAACTCTTTTATTCTTGTTCTCTGTTTCTTTCTTTTTTAATCTTAGTAGCATTACATATCAGTAGTTTCATGTTGCTGTCATTTTCTATTAATAGAAATTATCTCATTGCAAAATCATTGTGCAATTCTTTTTTGAGAAAGTCATTGTAAAGGATTAGATATTGATTGAGCATGGAGTTTAAAGCTTTCGTAAAATTGAAAGGTATTTTTTTTTTCTTCTATTTTCTTGATAAATAAATAAGAGTCCCAAATTAGATACAAGCTCTTTTGACTCATTTGCTGAAGTTAATATGGTACTAAAGCAACTATTCTTTTTTCCATCTTCTTTATTTGGATTTTAGCACTTCAGTTCCAAGGAAGGTCTAATAAAGGAGGAATCCGTCTGTTGCTTGCAACAGTAGCCATCTAGTTATTCTTATTATTATTCTTACCCCCAAACCGTTCCGGACACTTTACAAAAAAGTACAGCATCATATGAAAAAACGGAAAGTACCATGTGAAAATGCATATGAAGATCTTGAATGAATTTTTTTTTCTTGTCAAATGGTTCACATATGCCCCCGCTGGAGGTCATCAAAGGTCAAATCTTTAAACTCTTATAACTCCTAAACTAACCGTACGATTTGAACGAAATTTGTTTTATATTGTTCTTTGGGAAATTTGCAAACTTTTATACGCTTACATGCTCGATAAAATATTTACGGTTTTCGTGCTATTTTGAGTTGAAAATGGAACTTTAAATTGGCACAGTGCCAATTTCTACAGTTTTTGAGATTTTGAGTTGAAACTTGGATGGTAGGCTACTTATAGGTAGTCATTGATGATGACCTAGTTTTAAGGTCACATTATGATTCTCAAGGTCACAACAAACTTTTGCCTATAGAACAAAGACTATTTGACCTTGACAGTTCAAACTTCATAAATACAATCATTGAGCCAAGCCCTTTCACCTTGACCTTGACCCAAGGTCAAATTCTCATTCTCAAGGTCACAACAACATTTTTCCTATAGAACAAAGACCATTTGACCTTGAGAGTTCAAACTTGACGCAAATATTCCTTGCATCAATTCCTTTTACCTTGACCTTGACCCAAGATCATTTGTTCGATTTCAAGGTCACAACAGACTTTTGTTGATAAAATATTGAGCTTTGAATAGATGAAAAGAAATCTTGATGAGAATTAACTAAAATGCTTATCTTTCATCCATGACCTTGGTTCAAGGTCAAATAAACTTTTTCAAGGCCATAACAAACATTCACTCTTGTAGGATTGATAGGATTTTGTTCTTAAATATTTATTCTTCACAAGTAGTACTTCTTATTTGAACTTATTCTTGTTCTCTGTTTCTATTTTTTATCTTAGTAGCATTACTTGTCTGTACTTTCATGCTGTTGTCATTCTCTATTTATAGAAATTTTCTCATTGCTAATTCATTGTGCAATTCTTTTTGGGATAGTAATTTAAAAGGATTCAAAATGGATAGAATAGATCAAGGAGTTTAAAGCCTTCCTAAACTTGAAAGGTATTTATCGTCTTTTTCTTCTTTTTTGTCGATAAATGAATAAGAGTCCCAAGTTAGACATAAGCTCTTTTGACTCATTTGCTGAAGTGAATAAGGTACTAAAGCAACTATTCTTTTTTTCATCTTCTTTATTCGGATTTTAACACTTCAGTTCCGAGGAAGGTCTAATAAAGGAGGAATCCGTCTGTTGCTTGCAACAGTAGCCATCTAGTTATTATTCTTATTATTATTCTTACCTCCTCATCGTTCCGGTCACTTTACAAACGAGTTCCGCATCATGTGATAAAATGAATAGTACCATGTGAAAGAACATACAAAGATCTCAATTGATTTTTTTTTTGTTGTCGAAAAGTTCACATATGCCCCCGCTAGAGGTCACCAAAGGTCAAATCTTTAAACTCTTGTAACTCCTAAACTAACCGTACGATTTGAACGAAATTTGTTTTAAAATGTTCTTTGGGAAATTTGCAAACTTTTTTACACTTACATGCTCGATAAAATATTTACGGTTTTCGCGCTATATCGAGTTAAAAATGGAACTTTAAATTGGCACAGTGCCAATTTCTACATTTTTTGAGATATTGAGTTGAAACTTGGATGGTAGGTTACTTATAGGTAGACATTAAATGCTGACCTACTTTCAAGGTCAAATTTGTATTCTCAAGGTCACAACAAATTTTGGCCTATAGAACAAAGACTACTTGACCTTGAGAGTTCAAACTTCATACATACTATCGTTTAGCCAAGCTCTTTCACCTTGACCTTGACCCAAGGTCAAATTTTGATTCTCAAGGTCACAACATACTTTTGCCTATAGAACAAAGACTATTTGACCTTCAGCGTTCAAATTTCATACATACTATCATTAAGCCAAGCTCTTTCACCTTGACCCAAGGTCAAATGTTGATTTGCAAGGTCACAACAAACTTTTGCCTATATAATAAAGACTATTTGACCTTCAGAGTTCAAACTTCATACATATTATCGTTTAGCCACGCTCTTTCACATTGACCTTGACCTAAGGTCAAATTTTGATTCTCAAGGTCATAACAAACTTTTGCCCATAGAACAAAGACTATTAAGAGTTCAAACATAACACAAATATTCCTTGCATCAAGCCCTTTTACCTTGACCTTGACCCAAGGTCATTTGTTCGATTTCAAGGTCACAACATACTTTGGTTGATAAAATATTGAACTTTGATCAGATTAAGATCAATCTTGAAAAGAATTACTTCAAATACTTATCTTTTTTCTGTGACCTTTATTCACGGTCAAATGATCATTCTCAGGGTCATAACAAACTTACTCTTGTAGAATTAGCTGTTTTTGTCCTACGCTATTTATTCTTCACGCAAGTAGTCTTTCTTATTTGAACATAACATAGTATAAGAAACATAACTCTTTTACTCTTGGTCTCTGTTTTTTTTTTTTCTTAGTAGCATTACTTGGCTGTGTTTTGATTCTATTGTCATTTTCTATTTATAGAAATGCTCTCATTGCAAAATCATTGTGCAATTCTGTTTTGAGATAGTAATATTAAAGGATTTAGAACTGATAGATCATGGAGTATAAAGCTTTCGTAAACATGAAAGGTATTTATTATCTTTTTGTTCTATTTTGTTGATAAATAAATGAGAGTCCCAAATTAGACTAAAGCTCTTTTAAAAGACTCATTTGCTGAAGTGAATAAGGTACAAAAGCAACTATTCATTTTTCCATCTTCTTTATTCGGATTTTAACACTTCAGTTCCAAGGAAGGTCTAATAAAGGAGGAATCCGTCTGTTGCTTGCAACAGTAGCCATCTAGTTCTTATTATTATTATTCTTACCCCCAAACCGTTCCGGACACTTTACAAAAAAGTACAGCATCATATGAAAAAACGGAAAGTACCATGTGAAAATGCATATGAAGATCTTGAATGAATTTTTTTTTCTTGTCAAATGGTTCACATATGCCCCCGCTGGAGGTCATCAAAGGTCAAATCTTTAAACTCTTATAACTCCTAAACTAACCGTACGATTTGAACGAAATTTGTTTTATATTGTTCTTTGGGAAATTTGCAAACTTTTATACGCTTACATGCTCGATAAAATATTTACGGTTTTCGTGCTATTTTGAGTTGAAAATGGAACTTTAAATTGGCACAGTGCCAATTTCTACAGTTTTTGAGATTTTGAGTTGAAACTTGGATGGTAGGCTACTTATAGGTAGTCATTGATGATGACCTAGTTTTAAGGTCACATTATGATTCTCAAGGTCACAACAAACTTTTGCCTATAGAACAAAGACTATTTGACCTTGACAGTTCAAACTTCATAAATACAATCATTGAGCCAAGCCCTTTCACCTTGACCTTGACCCAAGGTCAAATTCTCATTCTCAAGGTCACAACAACATTTTTCCTATAGAACAAAGACCATTTGACCTTGAGAGTTCAAACTTGACGCAAATATTCCTTGCATCAATTCCTTTTACCTTGACCTTGACCCAAGATCATTTGTTCGATTTCAAGGTCACAACAGACTTTTGTTGATAAAATATTGAGCTTTGAATAGATGAAAAGAAATCTTGATGAGAATTAACTAAAATGCTTATCTTTCATCCATGACCTTGTTCTCTGTTTCTTTCTTTTTTAATCTTAGTAGCATTACATATCAGTAGTTTCATGTTGCTGTCATTTTCTATTAATAGAAATTATCTCATTGCAAAATCATTGTGCAATTCTTTTTTGAGAAAGTCATTGTAAAGGATTAGATATTGATTGAGCATGGAGTTTAAAGCTTTCGTAAAATTGAAAGGTATTTTTTTTTTCTTCTATTTTCTTGATAAATAAATAAGAGTCCCAAATTAGATACAAGCTCTTTTGACTCATTTGCTGAAGTTAATATGGTACTAAAGCAACTATTCTTTTTTCCATCTTCTTTATTTGGATTTTAGCACTTCAGTTCCAAGGAAGGTCTAATAAAGGAGGAATCCGTCTGTTGCTTGCAACAGTAGCCATCTAGTTCTTATTATTATTATTCTTACCCCCAAACCGTTCCGGACACTTTACAAAAAAGTACAGCATCATATGAAAAAACGGAAAGTACCATGTGAAAGAGCATATGAAGATCTTGAATGAAATTTTTTTTCTTGTCAAATGGTTCACATATGCCCCCGCTGGAGGTCATCAAAGGTCAAATTTTTAAACTCTTATAACTCCTTCACTAACCGTCGGATTTGAACAAAATTTGTTTTATATTGTTCATTGGAAAATTTGCAAACTTTTATACGCTTACATGCTCGATAAAATATTGACGGTTTTCGCGCTATTCAGAGTTGAAAATGGGATTTTAAATTGGCACGGTGCCAATTTCTACATTTTTTGAGATTTTGAGTTGAAACTTGGATGGTAAGTTACTTATAGGTAGACATTTAATGCTGACCTACTTTCAAGGTCAAATTTTGATTCTCAAGGTCACAAAAAATTTTGGCCTATAGAACAAAGACTACTTGATCTTCAGAGTTCAATCTTCATACATACTATCGTTTAGCCAAGCTCTTTCACCTTGACCTTGACCCAAGGTCAAATTTTTATTAGCAAGGTCACAACAAATTTTTGCCTATAGAATAAAGACTATTTGACCTTCAGAGTTCAAACTTCATACATATTATCGTTAAGCCACGCTCTTTCATCTTGACCTTGACCCAAGGTCAAATTTTGATTCTCAAGGTCACAACAAACTTTTGCCTATGGAACGAAGACTATTTGACCTTAAGAGTTCAAACTTAACACAAATATTCCTTGGATCAAGCCCTTATACCTTGACCTTGACCCAAGGTCATTTGTTCGATTTCAAGGTCACAACATACTTTGGTTGATAAAAAATTGAGGTTTGATCGGATTAAGATCAATCTTGAAAAGAATTGCCTCAAATACTTATCTTTTTTCCGTGACCTTTATTCACAGTCAAATGATAATTCTCAGGGTCCTAACAAACTTACTCTTGTAGAATTAGCAGTTTTTGTCCTACGCTATTTCTTCTTCACACAAGTAGTCTTTCTTATTCGAACATAACATAAACAGGGATATGGTCATTATCCGTATTTCTCATAGTATAAGAAACATAACTCTTTTACTCTTGTTCTCTGTTTTTTTTTTTCTAAGTAGCATTACTTGGCTGTATTTTGATTCTATTGTCATTTTCTATTTATAGAAATGCTCTCATTGTAAAATCATTGTGCAATTCTGTTTTGAGATAGTAATTTTAAAGGATTTAGAATTGATAGATCATGGAGTATAAAGCTTTCGTAAACATGAAAGGTATTTATCATCTTTTTGTTCTATTTTGTTGTTAAATAAATGAGAGTCCCAAATAAGACTAAAGCTCTTAAGACTCATTTGCTGAAGTGAATAAGGTACAAAAGCAACTATTCATTTTTCCATCTTCTTTATTAGGATTTTAACACTTCAGTTCCAAGGAAGGTCTAATAAAGGAGGAATCCGTCTGTTGCTTGCAACAGTAGCCATCTAGTCTATTTTTATGTTTTCATTATACCAAAGAGGTTGGGAGAGAATATTTTCAGGGGCTGTGGAGAGATTTTCTGAAAAATCAGACCAGATATTAAAAACATCATTCCAAAAATTTCCAAAATCAACCTTACTTAATATTCTTTTGAATCCAAATTTTGTTAGTGTAAATAATTTATCTCCTGAGAAATCTTCCATGTCGTCAACAATGATTCTTTTCCAACCTGAAAAATTGTGTATATCTAGGATTTTTCTTATCCATGTTATTTTTAAAACTTTACAATATGAGAAAATATCAGGAACTTTTAAGCCCCCACTTGCGTAGTCTTGAAATAAGGTATTTCTTTTGATCTTATCTATTTTACCATTCCATAGAAAATTAAAAAACACAGATTCAAACTTTTTTAGAATTGAATTTGAAGGACTTGGAAGTACTGTTAGAATTTGAATTATAATTGGGAAAGCCATTTGTTTGATAACCAAACTTTTCCCATAAGTGATAAGTTTCTAAAGGACCACAATGAAAGCAAATTTTGAATGGACAATAATTTTTCGTCGAAATTTTCAGCATAATAATTATGATTAAGGAGGTTATATTTTATCCCCAGAAGTTTAAATTTTCCGTCATGGTTCCATGTTATGTTTTCATCAGTTGGGAGTTCCTCTCCACAGCCCCGTTTTGCCCCAATCCATACCGCCTGAGTTTTTTCAAAATTTATTTTTAACCCTGAACATTCACCAAATAATTTTATTACGAAAAGAGCACGGTTTAAAGATCTTAAATCATTATCAAGTATCAAAGTGGAATCATCAGCATACTGCGTTATCAAATATTCAGAGTTTTTAAGTATTATACCTTTAATATTTGGGTCATATTTAATTGCTGCGCTTAGTAATTCAATACAAATTATAAAAATGTAAGGAGACAAGGGGTCCCCTTGTCTAACGCCTCGTGTCACTGGGAAGAAGGAGGAAAGATAACCGTTATTTTCAACTGTTGCTGTTACATCTGAGTAAAGAGTTTTAAAACAATCAAGGAAGAAATCACTGAAACCATAGAATTTTAAGCATTTGTCAATAAAAGACCACTCTAAAGAATCGAACGCTTTCTCAAAGTCAAGCATAACCAAGATACCCCCCATATTATTTTTGTCTGATTTTTCTATAATTTCATTAACAACCCTCGAGCTTTCTCCTATGTAACGTCCCTTGACAAAGCCTGTTTGAGTTGGACTAATAATTTTGTTTAAGTGTGATTTAAGCCTTTTTGATATTACAGCAGAAGTTATTTTGTAATCTACATTTAAAAGGGTGATGGGTCTCCAATTTTTAATAAAGCATTTTGATTTTCCTTCTTTCGGTATACATTTAATAATTCCTTGGCGTTGACTGATAGATATATATTTTTCCGACAAAGATTGATTGATAGACTTAAGAAGAAAGAAATTCAGGTCATTCCAGAAGAATTTGTAAAATTCTACGGTAAAGCCGTCTAAGCCTGGCGACTTACCATTATTCATATTTTTCAGTACTGACAAACATTCTACATAATCTATTGGTCCATTTAAGTCAGATACATCCTCTTCTTCAAGTTTAGTTTTGTACGGGTTATTGTCGTCAAAGAACGAATCATTATGAATTTTATTGAAGATAGACCCTTTCGTGTTATATAAAGAGGAGTAGAATGGCTTTCAGAATTTATTGATTGTTTGCATGTTATCTAAATAGACAAAGATTTATTTATATATCTTATCTATTTATCTATTCAAATTATTTATTTATCAATGAATTTATTGATATGGACCATTTATCATTTGAGAACATGATATGCAACTAACATACCCCACACATACACACACGCTAACTTTCATGATATATCGAAAATGACTTCGCTTCCCTTTTACAAAAAATGTAGGGACTTCTGAAGTACAACACAAAAGCATCAAATGACAGAATTCCTCTTGTGTTAACTTATAGCGACGCGCTACCGAATGTCCATAGCATCGTGCGGCAAAGGATAGCAACATTATACAATTCTGAATGGATGCGGGAAATATTTCCGGCACCGCCGCTATTTGTGTACAGAAGAGATAAAAACATAAAAGATATACTTGTACACAAGAAACACAACAATATCTTCTACGGACATCCAGACGAATGCAATCCATGCGGGAAAAAATACGCTATATGTAAATACGTAGTACAAACAAACACGTTCCAAGGCACAGACGGACAGACATACCGCGTTAAAGGTGACACTAATTGCAAAACAACAAGTGTTATTTATTGTCTGTTTTGTAACCGATGTAATAAAACAATATATGTTGGCCAGACCGGGCTATCATTGTATGAAAGAATGATGGTCAACCTTTCGAACATCCGTAACATGAAGCAAGATCCAATTTCAGAACACTTTACAAACGATGGACATTCTATTAACGATTACAAAGTTATAATTATCGAGAAAAACTATGAAAGTGAAACCACTAGACTAACAAAGGAATCCTTTTGGATAAAAAAGTTGAAGACTCTCCAACCAGATGGACTAAACACGTAAATTGACTTGATATAACTATAAGTAGAATTGAACTTTTAGTCATTTTAATTATCATGATTTAAATGTAATGAAAACTAAGTGATAAATTTGTAATTTTTCAGTTATCATGATTATATAGTGACACTTACAACAGACGTTTTAACCTCAAAATGTTAAATCAATAACTCCATCTTACTCATATGTATCTAACTATATATGCTAGCGACTTGTATAGCTTGCTCCTATTGAACAACGCAATTTTGAAGACGCTACTTTAGCGCCGTAATTTTATGACGTCACAATATGCATTGTAACAGAAACATAATAAAATCCGCTGAGGAAGGCCGTTGGCCGAAACGTACGGAAAAATATAGTGTTTTTAGTTGTAAATAAATAAATAAATAAATACGTGAGTAGTGTGTAATGTATAGGTTAGATATCTTTATGACAACGTGAAAAACATAAGGAGACAGTGCATTGTATGCACCCTAACGGCTATAAGCTTGCATGATGCACTAAGCAACGGCTTCTGATTCTATCTTATCATCCCCTCTAGGTCAAAATTTAACAGACTATGGAATTTGTAGGCCACATAAAAAAAAAAGGTCTGAAAGTTAAAGCTATAACCATCAACTATTCATTTATAAATCTTTTATAATATGATGGCAAGAGATGGGGAACACATGCAATTTAATACATTTAGATGAAATGTCTTTATCATTTATTGATTTTTCAATGCAAAAGGCACACGACAGCCAAGGACCATGTGGGTATCTAAAATAAAATGCCACACACTGACTAGTTACGCAAGCGTTTATTGCTCAAGATTGATATATATCGGCTTCCATGTATAAGGAATAACACACGTAAACTTTAATTAATTTCCTTCTTTTCTTTATGATAATAAATACATATATACACTAACGAATATTTGCAAACCAATTTTCCACTCAAATATTAGCTGAAAACTATTCATTCGATATTCGTTTCAGCTCTATTACTTTTCCCTACTGTCCGAGCAACTCACTTCAAAAATAAGAAAATTGAAGTTTTTCTACTTTGTCAGCATATTTTTTCCGATTAAAATTTATACTGGGCGTAGATTCAGAACTCTCATAACTACTAACGGTGTATGATGTATGTCTGTATGAGCAATACTAGCTATTGTCGTGAGGATCGAATAGTTTGTAGACGAAACGACCTGCTATAACACTCGGAACTCTTCGGGTTTCTACGATTTCCCGCCACTTACAAGTTTAGTTTATGCCAGATCTTCGCCTCGACAAGTCGTACTAATTGTTCTACAGCTACCTGATTACAGCTTACATTTGGCGGTCATCTCTACTTAGATTTTGGTAAGTTGAGCCTTCCTTACCATCTTCATTAAGTTAGAAATCACCATATTTTGGCGTCGCCGGTATTTTTACGAACTAACCCAAACTTTGGTTCAGTTTCGTTGTACCAACGCCAACAGTTAGCCGTTTTCAAGTGGAAAGAACGCAATTTGTACTCTTACCTGTAGGAGTAGAGCATAAACAGAGTCGATAAAAGCCATTCAAAGTCTTTTCAACATCAGTTTATCGACATTTATTTATGAAAATTGAAAATTTTCAACTCGAACTAGGACTCAAATAAATTTGAATTAAATTTTGTTGATCGTGTGTGTTAGTTATCAATTTTGATAAACTAAACCTGAATACACAATGGCTACATCATTAGTGAGCAGTGAAGATTCCAAAATCAAGATAAACTTTGCAGAATCATTGGAATTGCGGAAATTGCCATCTGTAGGAGAATCCACGGCAAAGAAGATCATTGAATACCGAGTAAAAGTAGGTAACATCAAAAGGGATACTGAACAAAGAAGTCGCAGTCCTCGTCGGCGATCTTCTGAAAGGAGACGTTCCGTTAGCGAGTCTGAAGATACTTTGACAGTTTCAATTCCATCCAGTAAAGTACAAAAGGATCTTACATGTCCTCTGGAGTGTGGCTCCCATGACAAAAAGTTACGAAGGCATGTGGTGGAACATCATCTCCCCATTATGTTCAGACGAATTAACGTCAACTTGGATGTGCCTGCTCAAGTGGAAGCACTCAAATGGCTATTGAGTAAAGCTTTTGAGGCCGGGACTACTCTTCAGGGTGCAGTTGATTGGATAAACACATCTCGGCCAATCTCACCGGACTACGGGCTAAATCCCATGCATCATGGTATGTGTACCACAGCATGCAGAATCTTGGGAGTTGATCCACCAGAGGTGTTCACTCTTCATCCTATAAACTCTCCAGCTGTCCTTTTATTTTGGAGATGTTTGCTGGCGATCCTCACCAGATGTTATTCTCAGGATATAAGGGACTTCAGATGGTTCGGTTTCTCGGAACCAACCATGGCCGTTGAAGTGGTGCAGGAGGCGCTGTCAGAAAGCGAATCAGAGCCAGGTGATCTCATTGTTGTTGGTGAATGCGACAACGTTGACTCCAACCATAGCGAACATTTTGATGAGCCCTCAACTTCTTCAGGATTACCAAATGTTTTTGACAGCCATTTTCATTTGGATCGAACGAGCAAAGTTATTTGGCCTGATAATCCAAATGGACATACTGTGGAGGAACTCATATCAGTGTCCAAACACGGCAGTAGTCGACCATCAGTCCCTGTTAACGTTGTTGGTGGAGTTGTGGTGTACAGTGAACCCCAAAATTACCCGGCCGCTGATTTCCAGCTTGATGGACCTTGGAAGGTAGCTGCAGGTGTCCACCCGAAGCACTACCAGAAATTCTCCACAGCTAAAAGGTTAGCACTCAATGGACTCCTCGAACATCCAAAGGTTGCTGCACTTGGAGAAATTGGGTTAGATAGAACAATTCCACCTGGAGAATGGCGAGCCCAAGAGCTACTTTTTGAAAACGTTCTGCACATGTCAAAACCAGAACTCCCACTAGTTCTCCATCTTCGTGGTCCTTCCGGTGATACATATGGTTCTGATGTGACGGGTAGATGCCAAGCAATTATGAGGAGAGTATGTCGCAGAGAACAGAAAATTCATGTTCATTGTTTTACGGGATTGTCACAAGTCGTCAACGATTGGCTTAGTGACTTTCCAAACACCTTCTTTGGAGTCACTGCAGCAGTCCGTAGGTTTGACGAAGAACAGAAGTCAGGGTTACGAGCTATCCCCCGCAACAAATTGTTGTTAGAGACAGATGCTCCGTACTTCCCCGTAGGGAATGTACCTTACAGCACTCCAGCATACCTGGGAGATACCGCTGCTTTTGTTGCAGTTTACCTGAACATTGGACCCTGTGACCTGATGCAGTTAACCCTAAGGAATGCCATGACCTTGTATGGATCCTAGACCAGATGGGACATGTTATAGTGTAAATATCCAGTTAGTGGTTCAGAATTTACCTAATGATTCTAACCAATGTAAATACCTTTATATTAACTTTGTAAATATGTTGTGTTGTTGTTGAGCAGTTTCCATTCAGTTACCTAGCAGTTACATAGCAGTTTTGATATAGTTACCTAGCAGTTTCGATGCAGTTGCCGAGCAGTTTTTATGCAGTTGCCAAGCAGTTTTACTTACATAATGCAGTAACTTCAGGAACCTTCTATGATGGGGAAGAGTGTCGTGAGGATCGAATAGTTTGTAGACGAAACGACCTGCTATAACACTCGGAACTCTTCGGGTTTCTACGATTTCCCGCCACTTACAAGTTTAGTTTATGCCAGATCTTCACCTCGACAAGTCGTACTAATTGTTCTACAGCTACCTGATTACAGCTTACATTTGGCGGTCATCTCTACTTAGATTTTGGTAAGTTGAGCCTTCCTTACCATCTTCATTAAGTTAGAAATCACCATACTATGCTCATAGTGAAAGAAAATAATTTTAGATGGGGAAAATTCTATGTTAATTTTAGCATGACATCATAAATGTTCTCCATAGTCTCAGTGTTAAACAATGGCGACGTCACGCTAAAATTAAGAGAAAACTTCCTATCTTAAACTATCTTCTTTCACTGTGAGCGTAGTATTAATCCTAGGTGTGAGTAAAGTATTAATCGTAGGTACATATATCATACACCGTTAGTTATGAGAGTTAGTGTTGTAAAATCGGAAAATTTTACTATCGATTATCGGAAACTATCGAGGAGTACAATTGATAATACAAACGGAATAATCGGACTTTTTTCTTGTTTAAAATTGTTGTATATTTTGTATCTTTCAGAAGGAGAATACTCGGTGCTTGTGATTTAAGAACTTCTTTTGTTTATTTAAAGTCATGGAAATAAATTAAATGTTGAACATTCCATGTTCTTAATAACAAAAGCTCGTGGTTTAGCTTGAGAAGGAGGCCCTTCCTTTTTCTTACTAAAGCCAAAATGGTCCCATATGGCAGACTTTGCATACCCGAGATATGGATATATCAGTAATAAATATTCAATAGCGACAAACGATTTTCTAAACCGCAACTTTCAAGTTTCAGTGACGATACAGCAACATTGGCCACTACCGTTACAACACTAATGAGAGTTCAAGATTTATCCCCCTATATAAAATTTAATCGCAAAATTTGCCAACAAAGTAAAGAAAACTGAGATTTTCTGATTTCTGAAGTGAGCTGTGCGGACACAGTAGTACTTTGGTATGACAAGTCATACTAATTTTTTCTCAAGCATGACCTGTATGTAGATTTGCCATTACTTTAAATAGATTCATTCATATTTTTAAACATCCATAAAACAACATCTTTGGATGAAAGGAGGATTTGAACTTTACTTTCTGTTTCATTTAGTCCGACTTGCAGACCTACGACGGTGTTATCTGTTTTTTCGTCTTCGGTCTGACTGCTATGCATAGGCAAAACTTGAGAATTTTTGTGCGAAAAAAATTTCGGCAAGTCGTCCTTTTTTTTATGAATTCCAGTCTCTTCAACCAAAAAATAACTCGCCCAGTCCTCCTGCCCCTAAAAATCCCCTCTAAGCCTGGTTTCATTTCTTCTTCTCTTCCGATTTTCCTCTGATCGACGACAGTTTGTCACACGCACAGAGGTGAAACCGGGCCTAGAGGGGAATTTTTAGGGGGAGGAGGACTGGGTGAGTTATTTTTTGCTTGAAGAGACTGGAATTTGTTAAAAAAGGACGACTTTCCCGAATTTTTTTTCGCACAGAAATTCTCAAGTTTTGCCTATGCATAGCAGTCAGACCGAAGACGAAAAAACAGATAACAACGTCGTAGGTCTGCAAGTCGGACTATGTTTCATTATAAATTTTGAAGTAAAACCGGAAAAATTGCTGACAAAGTTCTGATGGCAACTACACAGAAACCGTCCTTAAATTCACATACAAACACTGACCAAGTTTCTCCTCCTGTTAAAGATTTTTTCAATAGTTCATTTATTTCCTTCTTTTGATCTTCCAAATCAGATACTTTCTCAGATTCATCGGTCATTTCGACGGCCTGTGCACCACCTTCTGCCATTTTGGAAAATTTCAGAAAATCTAACCGTAAGTGAGATGTCACAACGATTATGATTGGACAAATCCTTTAAACGGGAGATAAACGCAGTTTAACCACCGGTCCTATCCTTCTCCAAATCCATGAGTCATGTACAAAAATAAATTTTCAGACCTTTTTCTAGAATCGCGAGGAAATAAATCGTGTTACTTCGTCCGCATGTCTTAGGACAATGGTTAAAAAAATAAGACTTTCCTCGCTCTTCTACTTCTTCCAGAAAAAGTGAAGGGCCACCAATGTCATTTGATATTTTTTTTACCTTGAACTTATTCGACCTTCATTGGGAATAACTCGAATGTTTAGTGATAGGGATTTTTAGCTCACCTCGACAAAATTGAGATGAGCTTATGCTATAACCCCGGTGTCCGCGTCCGCGTCCCCGTCCGGTTAAAGTTTTTGGGTAACTCAGTATCCGACAAAGTATTGATGATGCAGTAACCAAACTTGCACAAGTGATTCATATTTGGATGCTGAGGTGAACCCATGCATCGGATGCTGCATCTGACCAACATTTTCCGGATGAATGACTTGTGCCGTTGTCTGGTTAATGTTTTTTGGGAAACTCAGTATCTGACAAAGTACATGTAATGATGCTACAGTATCCAAACTTGCACCAGTGATTCATCTTGGGATGCTGAGGTGAACCCATGCATCGGATGCAGCATCTGACCTACTTTTTACACTTGAGTGATTTTGCCTTTAAAGGCCAATATTGAGCAAAGTATAATTAGTGCTACATTTACCAAACTTGCATATTGGATGTACATTGTATCTTTGATCAAACTTTCATAAAATGACCTTGACCTACTTTTTCCACTTGAGTGATTTTGCCTTTAAAGGCCAATATTGAGCAAAGTATAAGTGCTACATGTACCAAACTTGCATATTGGATGTATCTTTGATTAAATTTTCATAAAATGACCTTTACCTACTTTTTCTGCTTGAGTGATTTTGCCTTTAAAAAAAGGCCAATATTGAGCAAAGTATCTGTGCTACATGTACCAAACTTGCATATTGAATGTATCTTTGATCAAACTTTCATAAAATGACCTTGACCTACTTTTTCCACTGGAGTGATTTTGCCTTTGAAGGCCAATATTGAGCAAAGTATAAGTGCTACATGTACCAAACTTGAATATTGGATGTATCTTTGATCAAACTTTAATAAAATGACCTTGACCTACTTTTTCCGCTTGAGTGATTTTGCCTTTAAAGGCCAATATTGAGCAAAGTATATGTCCATAAAATGACCTTGACCTACTTTTTTCCTTTTAGTGATTTTTCTTTTTAAAGCCAATATACATGTACTTAGAGATATGTTTAAATTGAACTTTGCTGCCACGAGGTGAGCTTCGTAATCTTTGATTACACTATGTTTTATTTTTCATTAGCAGGTCCTTTCCTTTTGGTACATTTTTTTTTACCCTAATCTTTATATAAATTATAATGAAACCACCTAATTACATAGGGCATAAATATTGAATTTGAAAAAAGATACCACTTGGTGAGTGTCACTGCTGGTGGACCATGCAGGAGTCCCCGAGGGCACATATGTAGCCAAGTTCGATCAACTTCGGTTCATCGTTTCTTCAACGCATCATTCGTAATTTTCTGTTGTCAAAATTTCTTAAAAATCCTAAAACGTGTGTCCTGTAGCATCATACCCCACCCATCCTGCTATGTCTTTCGGTACATTTTTGGACATAATGACTTTCTCAATATTTGGCCATATTACATTGTTTAGATTGAGGATCACTGACGAGGGTTAAGTACCCGAAACGTGCATGTCTAGTCCATGCTGCAAATTAATCTGAACATTATAAATGATGCTATTGAATTTTAAGACGTTTAACATTAATTTTGCACGACTTGGTGAGAGTCACTGCTGGTGGACCAGGAGTCCCCGAGGGCACATGTATAGCCAAGTTCGATCAACTTCGGTTCATCGTTTAACTTCAACGCATTCGAAATTTTCTGCTGTCAAAATTTCTTGAAAGTTCTTAAACGTGTGTCCTGTAGCATCATACCCCACCCATCTTGCTACATCTTTCGGTACATTCTTGGACATTACTTTCTCAATATTTGGCCATATTACATTGTTTAGATTAAGGATCACTGACGCAGGTTAAGTATCCGAAACGTGCATGTCACATGGGCGGATCCAGGACTTTTTTCAGGGGGTCCTAAAATCCGAAGTTTTCTGAAGAGCAAAAAAAAAAGTACACGAAAGAAGGGAGTACATGAAAGAAAATTCCTCTATTCGTGTTTTTTTTTTTTTCAGTTTCATAACATGGGCGGATCCTGGATTTTTTCAGGGCGGGGGGGGGGGGTGTCCTAAAGTCCGAATTTTTTTTGAAGAGCAAAAAAGTATATGAATGAAGAAAAAAAGTATATGAATGAAGAAAAAAAGTACATGAAAGAAGAGAGTACATGAAAAAAAAAACGCCAGAAGAAAATGAAGTCAGTGATGAATAGTACTAAATTAATGATTTTACAGAAATGGCGAGAGATAGCGAGCCAGCGAAAAAAAAATTTCCGGGAATTGGAATTAAATCCTCTATTCGTTTCTTTTTCAGTTTCATTAGTACATTGTCCCCGACGGTATAACGTATGTTTCCAACAGTATATCCAACATATACCTGTCGGAACCACAAAACACAGTACGTTTATCCCCTAATTAAGGATTCCGACTTCCGTCGGAATC
Source organism: Pinctada imbricata (assembly GCA_033119305.1). Taxonomy (NCBI): domain Eukaryota; kingdom Metazoa; phylum Mollusca; class Bivalvia; order Pterioida; family Pteriidae; genus Pinctada; species Pinctada imbricata. Next base: position 104,938,846 of record VSWD01000005.1, on the reverse strand, counting down.
CTTTCTGTTATTGTATTGTCTTTTCTTTATTCTTATTATTAAGGATTCCGACTTCCGTCGGAATCCTTTCTGTTATTGTATTGTCTTTTCTTTATTAAGGATTCCGACTATTCCGTCGGAATCCTTTCTGTTATTGTATTGTCTTTTCTTTCTTCTTATTAAGGATTCCGACTATTCCGTCGGAATCCTTTCTGTTATTGTATTGTCTTTTCTTTCTTCTTATTATTAAGGATTCCGACTATTCCGTCGGAATCCTTTCTGTTATTGCAATGTCTTTTCTTTATTAAGGATTCCGACTATTCCGTCGGAATCCTTTCTGTTATTGCAATGTCTTTTCTTTATTCTTATTATTATTAAGGATTCCGACTTCCGTCGGAATCCTTTCTGTTATTCTATTGTCTTTTCTTTATTCTTATTATTCTTATTATTATTCTTACCCCCATACGTTCCAGACACTTTACAAAAAAGTACCGCAATATATGATAAAGTGGAAAATACCATGTGAAAGAGCATATGATGATCTCAATTCAAATTTTTTTTCTTGTCCAAATGTTCACATATGCCCCCGCTAGAGGTCATCAAAAGTCAAATTTTTAAACTCTTATAACTCCTAAAGTAAATGTACGATTTGAACGAAATTCGTTTTATATTGTTCTTTGGGGAATTTGCAATCTTTTCTACGCTTACATGCTTGATGAAATATTTACGGTTTTCGCGCTATTACGGGTTGAAAATGGAATTTTAAATTGGCACAGTGCCAATTTCTACAGCTTTTGAAATTTTGAGTTGAAACTTGGATGGTAGATTACTTATAGGTAGTCATTTAATGTTGACCTAGTTTCAAGGTCAAATTTTGTTTCTCAAGGTCACAACAAACTTTTGCCCATAGAACAAAGACGGTTTGACCTTGAGAGTTCAAACTTCATACATATAATCGTTGAGCCAATCCCTTTCACCTTGATCTTGACCCAATGTCAAATTCTCCTTCTTAAGGTCACAACAAACTTTTGTCTGTAAAACAAAGACTGTTTGACGTTGAGAGTTCAAACTTTACACAAATATACCTTGCATCAAGCCCAGTCACCTTGACCTTGACCAAAGGTCATGTGTTCGATTTCAAGGTCACACCGTACTTTGGTCGATAAAATATTAAACTTTGATCAGTTTAAGATCAATTTTGATGAGAATAACCTCCAGTTCTTATCTTTTATCTGTGGCCTTGGTTCAAGGTCAAATAATCATTCTCAATGTCATAACAAACATTTACTCCTGTAGAATTCACAGTTCTGGTCCTATACTATTTATTCTTCACACAAGTAGTCCTTCTTATTTGAACTTAACATAGTCCAAGAAAGATAACTCTTTCTTTCTTGTTCTCTGTTTCTTTTTTTTTTTCTTCTTAGTAGCATTACATGCTGTTGTCATTTTCTATTAATAGAAATTTTCTCATTGCCAAATCATTGTGCAACTTTGTTTTGAGATAGTATACTGAAGGATTCAAAATTGATACATCATGGAGTCTAAAGCTTTCGTAAACATGGAAGGTATTTATTATCTTTTTCTTATGTTTTGTTGATAAATAGATAAGAGTCCCAAGTTAGACATAAGCTCTTTTGACTCATTTGCTGAAGTGAATAAGGTACTAAACAACTATTCTTTTTTTCATCTTCTTTATTCGGATTTTAACACTTCAGTTCCGAGGAAGGTCTAATAAAGGAGGAATCCGTCTGTTGCTTGCAACAGTAGCCATCTAGTTCTTATTATTATTATTATTTTTATTCTTACCCCTCATCATTTCCAGAGACTTTATTCAAAGGTTTTTTAACACAGAGCAAAAAGGATGGTACCATCAGAAAGAGCATACCAATATCTTCTTTAACTATTTTTTGTTTGTCGATAAGCTCACCAATGCCCCCGCTGGAGGTCATTAAAGGTCAAATCTTTAAACACTTATAACTCCTAAACTAACCGTACGATTTGAACGAAATTTGTTTTAAAATATTCTTTTGGAAAATTGTAAACTTTTATACGCTTATATGCTCGATAAAATATTTACGGTTTTCGCGCTATTCCCAGTTGAAAATGGAACTTTAAATTGGCACAGTGCCAATTTCTACAGTTTTTGAGATTTTGAGTTGAAACTTTGATAGTATGTTACTTATAGGTGGTCATTTAATGTTGACCTACTTTCAAGGTCAAATTTTTATTCTCAAGGTCACAACAAACTTTTGCCTATAGAACAAAAACTATTTGACCTTCATAGTTCATACTTTACACATATAATGCTTGGGCCCAGCTCTTTCACCATGACCTTGACATAAGGTCAAATTCTCATTCTCAAGGTCACAACGAACTTTAGTCTATAATACAAAGACCGTTTGACCTGGGGAGTTCAAACTTTACACAAATATTCCTTGCATCAAACCCTTTCACCATGACCTTTTATCCAAGGTCATTTGTTCGATTTCAAGGTCATAACAGACTTTGTTTGATTAGATATTGAGCTTTGCTCAGATTAAAATCAATCGTGAAGAGAATAATCACAATACTTATTTTTCATGTAAGACATTGGTTCAAGGTCAAATAATCATTCTCAATGTCCTAATAATCATTTACTCTTGTAGAATTAACACTTTTTGTCCTATACCATTTATTCATTACACAAGTAGTCCTTCTTATTTGAACTTAATATAGTATAAGAAAGATAACTCTTTTCTTCTTGTTCACTGTTTCTTTTTTTTTTTTCTTAGTAGCATTACATATCTGTACTTTCATGTTGTTGTCATTCTCTATTAATAGAAATTATCTCATTACAAAATCATTGTGCAATTCTGTTTTGAGAAAGTAATTGTAAAGGATCTGATATTGATAGAGCATGGAATTTAAAGCTTTGATAAAAATGAAAGGTATTTATTATTGTTTTCTTCTAGTTTGTTGATAAATAAGAGTCCCAAATTAGACATTAGCTCTTTTGACTCATTTGCTTAAATGAATATGGTACTAAAGCAACTATTTCTTTTTTCCATCTTTTTTTTCGGATTTTAACACTTAAGTTCCGAGGAAGGTCTATTAAAGGAGGAATCCGTCTGTTGCTTGCAACAGTAGCCATCTAGTTCTTATTATTATTCTTATTATTATTATTATTTTTATCCTTACCCCTCATCATTTCCAGAGACTTTATTCAAAGGTTTTTTAACACAGAGCAAAAAGGATGGTACCATCAGAAAGAGCATACCAATATCTTCTTTAACTATTTTTTGTTTGTCGATAAGCTCACCAATGCCCCCGCTGGAGGTCATTAAAGGTCAAATCTTTAAACACTTATAACTCCTAAACTAACCGTACGATTTGAACGAAATTTGTTTTAAAATATTCTTTGGGAATATTGTAAACTTTTATACGCTTATATGCTCGATAAAATATTTACGGTTTTCGCGCTATTCCCAGTTGAAAATGGAACTTTAAATTGGCACAGTGCCAATTTCTACAGTTTTTGAGATTTTGAGTTGAAACTTTGATAGTATGTTACTTATAGGTGGTCATTTAATGTTGACCTACTTTCAAGGTCAAATTTTTATTCTCAAGGTCACAACAAACTTTTGCCTATAGAACAAAAACTATTTGACCTTCATAGTTCATACTTTACACATATAATGCTTGGGCCCAGCTCTTTCACCATGACCTTGACATAAGGTCAAATTCTCATTCTCAAGGTCACAACGAACTTTAGTCTATAATACAAAGACCGTTTGACCTGGGGAGTTCAAACTTTACACAAATATTCCTTGCATCAAACCCTTTCACCATGACCTTTTATCCAAGGTCATTTGTTCGATTTCAAGGTCATAACAGACTTTGTTTGATTAGATATTGAGCTTTGCTCAGATTAAAATCAATCGTGAAGAGAATAATCACAATACTTATTTTTCATGCAAGACATTGGTTCAAGGTCAAATAATCATTCTCAATGTCGTAATAATCATTTACTCTTGTAGAATTAACACTTTTTGTCCTATACCATTTATTCATTACACAAGTAGTCCTTCTTATTTGAACTTAATATAGTATAAGAAAGATAACTCTTTTCTTCTTGTTCACTGTTTCTTTTTTTTCTTAGTAGCATTACATATCTGTACTTTCATGTTGTTGTCATTCTCTATTAATAGAAATTATCTCATTACAAAATCATTGTGCAATTCTGTTTTGAGAAAGTAATTGTAAAGGATCTGATATTGATAGAGCATGGAATTTAAAGCTTTGATAAAAATGAAAGGTATTTATTATTGTTTTCTTCTAGTTTGTTGATAAATAAGAGTCCCAAATTAGACATTAGCTCTTTTGACTCATTTGCTTAAATGAATATGGTACTAAAGCAACTATTTCTTTTTTCCATCTTTTTTTTCGGATTTTAACACTTAAGTTCCGAGGAAGGTCTATTAAAGGAGGAATCCGTCTGTTGCTTGCAACAGTAGCCATCTAGTTATTCTTATTATTATTCTTACCTCCTCATCGTTCCGGTCACTTTACAAACAAGTTCCGCATCATGTGATAAAATGAATAGTACCATGTGAAAGAACATACAAAGATCTCAATTGAATTTTTTTTTGTTGTCGAAAAGTTCACATATGCCCCCGCTAGAGGTCACCAAAGGTCAAAACTTTAAACTCTTGTTACTCCTAAACTAACCGTACGATTTGAACGAAATTTGTTTTAAAATGTTCTTTGGGAAATTTGCAAACTTTTTTACACTTACATGCTCGATAAAATATTTACGGTCTTCGCGCTATATCGAGTTAAAAATGGAACTTTAAATTGGCACAGTGCCAATTTCTACATTTTTTGAGATTTTGAGTTGAAACTTGGATGGTAGGTTACTTATAGGTAGTCATTTAATGTTGACCTACTTTCAAGGTCAAATTTTGATTCTCAAGGTCACAACAAACTTTTGCCTTCAGAACAAAGACCATTAGACCTGCAGAGTTCAAACTTCATACATATTATCATTAAACCAAGCTCTTTTACCTTGACCTTGACCCAAGGTCAAATTCTGATTCCCAAGGTCACAACAAACTTTTGCCTATAGAACAAAGACTATTTGACCTTCAGAGTTCAAACTTCATACATATTATCATTAAACCAAGCTCTTTTACCTTGACCTTGACCCAAGGTCGAATTCTGATTCCCAAGGTCACAACAAATTTTTGCCTATAGAACAAAGACTATTTGACCTTCAGAGTTCAAACTTCATACATGACATCGTTAAACCAAGCTCTTTCACATTGAACTTGACCCAAGGTCAAATTCTGATTCTCAAGGTCACAACAAACTTTTGCCTACAGAACAAAGACTATTAGACCTGCAGAGTTCAAACTTCATACATAATATCATTAAATCAAGCTCTTACACCTTGACCTTGACCCAAGGTCAAATTCTGATTCTCAAGGTCACAACAAACTTTTGCCTATAGAACAAAGACTATTTGACCTTCAGAGTTTAAATTTCATACAAATAATAGTTTAATCATGCTCTTTCACTATGACCTTGGCCCAAGGTCAAATTCTCATTCTCAAGGTGACAGCAACTTTTCCCTACAAAACAAAGACTATTTGACCTTCAGAGTTCATACTTTAAATATATCATGCTTGGGCCCAGCTTTTTCACCTTGACCTTGACCCAAGGTCAAATTCTGATTTTCAAGGTCACAACAAACTTTAGTCTATAAAACATAGACTGACCTTGAGAGTTCAAACTTTACACAAAGATTCCTTGCATCAAACTCTTTCATCATGACCTTAACCCAAGGTCATTTGTTTGATTTCAAGGTCAAAACTGACTTTGGCTGATTAGATATTGAGCTTTGCTCAGATTAAGATCAATCGAGATGAGATTAGCTTTCATCCATGACATTGGTTACAGGCCAAATAATCATTCTCAAGGTTTTAACAATCATTTACTCTTGTAGAATTTACACTTTTTGTCCTATACTATTTATTTTTCACACAAGTAGTCCTTCTTATTTGAACTTAACATAGTATAAGAAAGATAACTCTTTTATTCTTGTTCTCTGTTTCTTTTTTTTTCTTAGTAGCAATACATATCTGTACTTTCATGTTGTTGTCATTTTCTATTAATAGAAATTATCTCATTGCAAAATCATTGTGCAATTCTGTTTTGAGAAAGTAGTTGTAAAGGATTTGATATCCATAGAGCATGGAGTTTAAAGCTTTCGTAAAGATGAAAGGTACTAAATTTTTTTTTCTTCTATTTTGTTGATAAATAAATAAGAGTCCCAAATCAGACATAAGCTCTTTTGACTCAATTGCTGAAGTGAATGAGGTACTAACGTAACCATTCTTTTTTCCATCTTCTTTCTTTCGGATTTTAACACTTCAGTTCCGAGGAAGGTCTAATGAAGGAGGAATCCGTCTGTTGCTTGCAACAGTAGTCATCTAGTTCTTATTAAGGATTCCGACTATTCCGTCGGAATCCTTTCTGTTATTGTATTGTCTTTTCTTTATTAAGGATTTCGACTATTCCGTCGGAATCCTTTCTGTTATTGTATTGTCTTTTCTTTATTCTTATTATTATTAAGGATTCCGACTATTCCGTCGGAATCCTTTCTGTTATTGTATTGTCTTTTCTTTATTCTTATTATTATTCTTATTATTATTATTATTATTATTCTTACCCCCAGATCGTTCCAGTCACTGTACAAAAAAGTACAACTTCTTATGATAAAACGAAAAGGATCATGTGAAAGAGCACATAAAGATCTTGAGGTAAAAAAATTTTGTTGTCGAAAAGTTCACATATGCCCCCGCTAGAGGTCATCAAATTTCAAATCTTTAAACTCTTTTAACTCCTAAACTAACCGTACGATTTGAACGAAATTTGTTTTAAAATGTTCTTTTGGAAATTTGTAAACTTTTATACGCTTACATGCTCGATAAAATATTTACGGTTTTCGCGCTATAACGAGTTGAAAATGGAACTTTAAATTGGCACAGTGCCAATTTCTACAGTTTTTGAGATTTTGAGTTGAAACTTGGAAACTAGGTTACTTATAGGTAGTCATTTAATGTTGACCTACTTTCAAGGTCAAATTTTCATTCTCAAGGTCACAACAAACTTTTACCTGTAGAACAAAGACTATTTGACCTTCACAGTTCAAACTTCATACATACTATCGTTAAACCAAGCTCTTTCACACTGACCTTGACCCAAGGTCAAATTTTGATTCTCAAGGTCACAACAAACTTTTGCCTATAGAACAAAGACTATTAGACCTGCAGAGTTCAAACTTCATACATAATATCATTAAACCAAGCTCTTTCACCTTGACCTTGGGCCAAGGTCAAATTCTGATTCTCAAGGTCACAACATACTTTTGCCTATAGAACAAAGACTATTAGACATTCAAAGTTCAAAATTCATACATAATATCATTAAACCAAGCTCTTTAATCTTGACCTTGACCCAAGGTCAAATTCAGATTCTCAAGGTCACAACAAACTTTTTCCTATAGAACAAAGACTATTTAACCTTCAGAGTTTAAACTTCATATACATAATTGTTCAGTCATGCTCTTTCACTTTGACCTTGACCCTAGGTCAAATTCTCATTCTCAAGGTCACAGCAACTTTTCCCTACAAAACAAAGACTATTTGACCTTCAGAGTTCATACTTTATACATATCATGCTTGGGCCCAGCTCTTTCACCTTGACCTTGACCCAAGGTCAAATTCTGATTTTCAAGGTCACAATAAACTTAAGTCTATAAAACAAAGATACTGTTTGACCTTGAGAGTTCAAACTTGACACAAATATTCCTTGCATCAAACTCTTTCATCATGGCCTTGACTAACGGTCATTAGTTTGATTTCAAGGCCACAACTGACTTTGGTTGATTAGATATTGAGCTTTGCTCAGATTAAGATCATTCATGATGACATTAATCACAGTACTTAACTTTCATTCATGACTTGGTTAAAGGCCAAATAATCATTCTCAAGGTCTTAACAAGCATTTACTCTTGTAGAATTTACACTTTTTGTCCTATACTATTTATTCTTCACACAAGTAGTCATTCTTATTTGAACTTAACATAGTATAAGAAAGATAACTCTTTTATTCTTGTTCTCTGTTCTATTTCTTTTTTTTTTCTTAGTAGCATTACAGATCTGTCCTTTCATGTTGTTGTCATTTTCTATTAATAGAAATTATCTCATTGCAAAATCATTGTGCAATTCTGTTTTGAGAAAGTAATTGTAAAGGATTTGATATCCATAGAGCATGGAGTTTAAATCTTTCGAAAACATGAAAGGTATTTATCATCTTTTTCTTCTTTTTTGTCAATAAATAGATAAGAGTCCCAAATTAGACTAAAGCTCTTAAGACTCATTTGCTGAAGTGAATAAGGTACAAAAGCAACTGTTCATTTTTCCATCTTCTTTATTCGGATTTTAACACTTCAGTTCCAAGGAAGGTCTAATAAAGGAGGAATCCGTCTGTTGCTTGCAACAGTAGCCATCTAGTTATTATTATTATTATTATTCTTACCCCCAAGCCAATCCAGAGACTTTACAACAAAGTACCGCATCATATGATAAAATGGAAAGTATCATGTGAAAGAGCAAATAAAGATCTTCATATATATTTTTTTTCTTGTCGAAAAGTTTACATATGCCCCCGCTAGAGGTCATCAAAGGTAAAATCTTTAAAACCTTATAACTCCTAAACTGACCGTGCGATTTGAATGAAATTTGTTTTATATTGTTCTTTGGGAAATTTGCAAACTTTTATACGCTTACATGCTCGATAAAATATTTACGGTTTTCGCGCTATTTTGAGTTGAAATTGGAACTTTAAATTGGCACAGTGCCAATTTCTACAGTTTTTGAGATTTTGAGTTGAAACTTGGATGGTAGGTTACTGATAGGTAGTCATTGATGATGACCTAGTTTCAAGGTCAAATTTTGATTCTCAAGGTCACAACAAACTTTTGCCTATAGAACAAAGACTATTTGACCTTGACAGTTCAAACTTCATAAATACAATCATTGATCCAAGCCCCATCACCTTGACCTTGACCCAAGGTCAAATTCTCATTCTCAAGGTCACAACAAAAATTTTCCCATAGAACAAAGACCATTTGACCTTGAGAGTTCAAACTTTGCGCAAATGTTCCTTACATCAAGTCCTTTCACCTTGACCTTGACCCAAGGTCATTTGTTCGATTTCAAGGTCAAAACAGACTTTTGTTGATAAAATATTGAGCTTTGAATAGATGAAAAGGAATTTTGATGAGAATAAACTGAAATGCTTATCTTTCATCCATGACCTTGGTTCAAGGTCAAATAAACTTTTTCAAGGTCATAACAAACATTTACTCTTGTAGGATTGAGAGAATTTTGTTCTTAAATATTTATTCTTCACACAAGTAGTACTTCTTATTTGAACTTTACATAGTAAGATAGATAACTCTTTTATTCTTGTTCTATGTTTCCTTTTTTTTATCTTAGTAGCATTACTTGTCTGTACTTTCATGCTGTTGTCATTCTCTATTTATAGAAATTTTCTCATTGCTAATTCATTGTGCAATTCTTTTTGGGATAGTAATTTCAAAGGAATCAAAATGGATAGAATAGATCTAGGAGTTTAAAGCCTTCCTAAACTTGAAAGGTATTTATCATCTTTTTCTTCTATTTTGTCGATAAATAAATAAGAGTCCCAAATTAGACATAAGCTCCTTTGCCTCATTTGCTGAAGTGAATTAGGTACAAAAGCAACTATTCTTTTTTCCATCTTCTTTATTCGGATTTTAACACTTCAGTTCCGAGGAAGGTCTAATAAAGGAGGAATCCGTCTGTTGCTTGCAACAGTAGCCATCTAGTTTCTTTCTTCTTTTTCTTCTTTCTGTTTGGGCACCTGGCAACCCTCTATTGGGTCAGTTGGCTGTATTGATGTTATATTTCGGGGAACTCATTCGCCAACTGCCCGTTACAGAGTACTCTAGCCAGACCGTTCCCCTCTGGGGTGCCTCATAGTCCGTGAGCCAGACCCCCAAATTCGGGGTCATTGGTACCATCAGAGGTGAATAAACGACACCAATACATTCTGATAGATGGATATCTCTAGTATTTGAAAATGTATGATAGCAATGAATAATAGGTAGCTAAGGCATTTTTTTTTAGGGAAAAACCTTGTTTTTTAGTCGAAAATCAATGAAAATAGGAAAAAAATTATAAATTTAATATGGTTGATGATTGAAAAAATTGAAAAGTGTGAATGTGTAGTATTTTTGGTGTTCTTTCAGATGAAATAAGTTATAATTTCCCATTCCTATTTTTAATGTGTGTTTTGGGGTAAAAAAGTCGAATTTTTGCAAAATTTCAAAGAAATTCGAGAAAAATTTAAGATAGTCCTGCTACTCAGTCCCTCGATATTGCATATGATCGTCCATTGATGATTTAAAAAACATCTTTGAAGCTTCCTCTTTCAAATGACATATATTTTGTATTCTGAATTTTTGCGGAATCTTCGAATTTGAGTTTTTATACAGAAAACTGTATTTTCAATTAGATATCTTCGATTTCTGTACATTAATTTAAAGAACCCTATCTAATTATGCAAGCAATGATTGAAAGCTATTTTCTAATTTAACTTTTCAGATAATATATGTTTTACTGATATTTCATTCAAAATTAAAGTGTTTTGGGGGAAAAAACGTATTTTTCATCCAAAAATTGCTGATTTCCGAAGAATATTTATTAAATCTAAAGAATTTCTTAAAATGATAGCAGGAATGTATTTTAAAATGTTATTATTAAGGTTCATTCATGAAATACATATTTGAAACATATAGGTATATTTCTACTTAATTTTGGGGCAAAATGCCTGGGGGTTTTTTGTCTAAAAATAACAGATTTCTGGGAAAATACTATTAATTCATTATCTTACCTAAAATATTAGATTTAAAGCAATTATCAGTAAGAAAGTAATTATCTTGTCAGATGATTATGAACTTAAAAGTAATTATTCGTTTAAACCAACATTTTTTGATAGAATATTTATTTTTTACGCAAAAACCACTTATTTTGAGAAAATAAGTACTAGCTCCTTTAATCTGCCTAAATTGATATCTTCAAGCTTTGGTATTACGCTAGTTCTTATTATAAATGGATAGGAATGTCATTTGATAACTGACATTTAATTTATATGTTATTTTGGGGAAAAAAACTTATTAATGTGCAAAAATCACTTATTTCTGTGAACATTTTGTGAAATTTTTATTTTTTATTTTATCAAAGCAGGAGAGGTTTCATATAATTTGATGGCATAAAAGTGATCAAGTTTAATGAGTTAGAGGAGATTTCTTTCATTATCTTGATATTTTGGGGGAAATTTTCAATTTTCATTTAAAAATCACTGATTTTTGGAATAATTTTATTACTATGAAATGGGTCATTATTATTTATATTCGAAAGTGTTCCTGGGTATATCATAGTTTGTCCTTGTAAGTCAAATACATTTCAAGTATCCTCTGTTTATTTAATGGGTATTTTGGGGCAAACAATATTTTTTTATATAAATATATAGCCTAAATCAAGAAAATTACTATAGAAAGTCTCATATTTCAAACTATGACTATTATTTTCTGTATTTCCTATTTAACTGTTTATTCTTTCTAAACTTATTTATCATTTCTCTTAAATTTTGTGCATATTTTTATAATTGGGGTAAAATACATATTATTGAATATTAGGTCACAAAGAAACCAGTTACGTATCTTCTTCGTGCCTTGTAGTACAAAAGGTCTTCACAGGTCACAAAGAAAAGCAAGCTTTTATTCTCAAAATTCTTGCAATATATAACCTCGAAATGTGTTTTATCACATTTTGTTTATTAAGAGCTTGCTTTTCCATCTTTTTTTTTTACCCCAAACATACTAATAGTAACATTTCAAAACATAAGAATAAAATGATGAGTAAGTTAAGAAAAACTAAACAGTTAAATAGGAAATACAGAAGACAATAGTCATAGTTTGAAATATGAGACGTAATTTAAGACTATAATAAAACATATTTTTTGCCCCAAAATACCAATTAAATAAACGGAGGATATTTGAAATGCATATGACTTACAAGGACAAACTATGATATACCCAGGAATATTTTTGAATATAAATAATAATGACACTTAGTAATAAAGATTTTCCAGAAATCAGCGATTTTAGAATAAAAATTTAGATTCCCCCCTAAAAATAGCAAGATAATGAAAGAAATCTCCTCTAACTCATTAAACTTGATCACTTTTATGCCATCAAATTATATGAAACCTCTCCTGCTTTGATGAAATGAAAAATATAAATTTTAACAAATATTCACAGAAATAAGTTATTTTTGCTTATTAATTAGGATTTTTGCCCCAAAATAAGATGAAAATTATATTTCAGTTATCAAATGACATTCCTATCCATTTATAATAAGAAACAGCATAACATCAAAGCTAAAATATATCAATTTAGGCAGATTAAAAGAGCTAGTACTTATTTTCTCAAAATAGGTGGTTTTTGCATAGAAAATACATATTTTATCAAAAATGTTGGTTTTAATGAAATGTTACATCTAATTCCACAATCATCTGACAAGATGATTACTTTCTATATGATTAAAGCTTTAAATCTATAGTTTTAGCAAAGATAATGAATTAATAGAATTTTCCCAAAAATTTGTCATTTTTAGACAAAAAACAGGCATTTTGCCCTAAAATTAAGTAGAAAATATACCTTTTATGTTTCAGACATGTCATTTATGGGTGAACCTAAATAATTACAGTTGAAAATACATTCCTGCTATCATTGCTTTCATAAGTAATAAGGGTTCTTTAAATTAATATACAGAAATCTGAGATTTCTGATTGAAAATCAGTGTTCTGTATAAAAACATCAATTTCGAGGATTTTGCAAATAAGTATAAGAATATGAAATGTATGTCATTTGAAAGAGGAGACTTTAAATATGTTTTGAAATCATCATTGGACGATCATATGCAATATCGAGGAACTGAGAAGCAGGAATAAATTGAAATTCCTCGAATTTCCGTGAAAATTTGCTAAAATTCGCCTTTTTTACCCCAAAAGACACAATAAAAATAGGAACTTGAACATGCAACTTATTTCATCTGAAAGAGAACAAAAAATACTACATATTTAAACTTTTCAATTTTTAAAATCACCATCCATATTTATGTTATAATTTTTTTCCAGAAAAAAATCATTATTTGGCAAGTACGCAAGGGCAATAACTCTTGTTTGCCCCTTTAGCTACCTTTGATCAAATGCTATCATGCATTTTCTGAAACCTCTTGGGTATATCTATCATAATATCACCATAAGATTTATTCACCCCAGATGGTACCGACCAACCCCTCTGGCTCACGGACTATCATAGCCCCTTCTATTATTTAAGGGGCTCCGTTGAGTATCATTCTCTTCCTTGGTACATGATATTAAGTACTCCGTGTAGAGTAATTTTCAACATTAGAATATTAAAAAAATAATAATAATCCGGCCCGAAGGCTGGCAAAAGTCCCCCCCCCCCTTTCCATAAAAAGCAAATGGTAGCTCCCTAAGAGCTATTTCCTTAAACAGGGAAATCATTCAATTATCTATTTTGATTAATAAAATTATCTATTTATTTATTTATTTTTATGTATTTTCATTTGTTTATTTCCCTATTGATTTATTCAAGCGTGAATCTGGAATAGGTTGGGAGGGGGGAGGTCAGCCGGGTAAGTAGGTGGGATCCAATATTCTTCGATTCTTCATTGTGTAATATAATGGTGGGGGTATATAGTGATGCACTTGTCCGTCCGTCCTTCCGTGCGTCCGTCCGTCCCATTTGTGGTTTCCGGACGTTTAAAGGAAAACTATTACAGATAATCAATTCATTTCTTGCATATAGCTTTAACACCAAGAAATACAGGTCAAGTTCGAATATGGGTCATGTCCCTCAATTTTTTGCAGAGTTATGCCAATTGAAACTTATACAAATTCAAAATTTTGTGGTTTCCGGACGAGTTATGCCCCATTAAACTTAGAAAAATTCAAAATTTTCTGGATTCCGGACATTTAAAGGTAAACCGTTACAGATAATCAATTCATTTCTTGCATATAGGTATTACACCAAGAAATACAGGTCAAGATCGAATATGGGTAATGTCCCTAATTATGTGCAGAGTTATGCCCCATGAAACTTAGAATAATTCAAAATTTTGTGGTTTCCGGACGTTTAAAGGAAAACCGTTGCAGATAATTAATTCATTCCTTGCATATAGCTATTACACCATGAAATACAGGTCAAGTTTGAATATGGGTCATGTCCCTCAATTTTGTGCAGAGTTATATCCCTTGAAACTTTTACAAATTCAAAATTTTGTGGTTTCTGGACATTATAAGGACAACTGTTACAGATAATAAATTCATTTCTTGAATGTAGCTATTATACCAAAAATTACAGGTTAGGTTGAATATTGCTAAATTTCATGCAGATTTGTGCCCCTTCAAACTTGGAAAAAAAATCAATATTTTATGCTTGCCTGACATTTAAATGAAAACTGTAACAGGGAATATATTTATTTCTTAGATATAGCTTTACATTGAGAAATACAGGTCAAATTCAAATAAAGGGTCATGTTCCTCAATTTTGTGTTGAATTGTGCACCTTCAAACTTCTTATACATTGCTTATATGTAAAATATGCCGGGCGGGGGTATCATCGATCCTTAGATCAACAATAGATTTCATTTATTTATTTTTTGTTATCATTTATTGTTTACCACTGACCGATCACGTGACAGGGTATGTGTCAGCCCCAGGGTACATATGTACACTACTTCGTGCTATAGGAGATTCCTCGTAATATTAGCACGCTGTTACTTCCTTATTCTGTCCAAAAAACAACGAAGTGTACAGAAAAAAGGAGGAATTATATAAATTCTGTTATTTCGACGGAAAACGTGGTCAACCATAAAAATATACAGTATGAAGAGGAGCTCAAGGACCGACATCAGCAGTAAGAATTTTCTTTATTTGTTGAATAACATGAAGAAATATGACAATTACATGTTTTTCCTCAAACTTTTTAGCATTTAGAATATAATCTCTGTATAAAGTTTAATAGTTATATTACAGTTTTATCCAGAACAGTAGCATTTTAAGAGTGTTCGAATCGATATATCAAGGGCATGCATGAGTGTATCTAAAAGAAAACGAAAAACGTCGTGGGGTCGTGGATGTCCAGCATATGTTTTGAAAAAAAAGAGATATTTTTTTCGGTACGTAAAATGTGAAAAATCAGCAATTTTATTTTTCCACATTCCAGGGAAGGGGGTTTCTGACCCCTGTCTAAATCCGCACTTGAAGGGCGTCTATAACGTTCCTCTCGGTATGTTTGTCACTTCGTCCGTCTGTATACTGGTATTCTGGTAAGTTTTCTGCAGTGGATGGAGAAAAATATTCATGGTTTTTAATGAATGACATTCAATTTTCGGAGGCATATATATGCATGTCTCTCGACGATTTGTAGAAGATTTCCTTCAATGTGTTTAGATATTAAGATGAAATAAGGGGGAAATTCAAGTGAAAATGGTAAGATATGCGATTATTCCAAACGTATAAGGGGTCTGCGAGCCCCCTTGTTTGTTAGAATCTGGGGATGGGTTCCTCTTTGGTCAGTTTGTGTGAATTGCCAATTGTTTGTTACAATCTGGGGATGGGTCCCTCTTTGGTCAGCTTGTGTGAATTGCCGATTGTTTGTTTATACAATCATGGGATGGGTCCCTCTTTGGTCAGTTTGTGTGAATTGCCAATTGTTTGTTACAATCTGGGGATGGGTCACCTTTGGTCGGTTTGTGTGAATTGCCGATTGTTTGTTATTATCTGGGGATGGGTCCCTCTTTGGTCAGTTTGTGTGAATTGCCGATGGTTTGTTACAATCTGGGGATGGGTCCCTCTTTGGTCAGTTTGTGTGAATTGCCGATGGTTTGTTACAATCTGGGGATGGGACCCTCTTTGGTCAGTTTGTGTGAATTGCCGATTGTTTGTTACAGTCTGCGGATGGGTCCCTCTTTGGTCAGGACCTCTGGCTTGCTAGGGGTCCGTCGTTGCTCAATTTGGTGCTCTATTGTGAGTGCTGTTGAGATTATTGTCAGGATCTTCTTTAACTCATTTGTGTCACACTTATGCCCTTTGCCGTGTGGAGCTCGTAAAAACGTTCCCCGCTAGGGGTTTGACAGTAAGTGTTTTGAATATTTTCCCTGACATGGTCGCCATAGCACTTTCCATATAGATATAACCTCAGACAGTGCAATGCATGTATTTTATATATGGTTTTTATTTTCGTGCATGAACATCGACGGCGGGTGCGGCTAGCCAGCGGGGATGCTTACTCCTCCCGGGCACCTGATCCCACCTCTGGCTTGCTAGTGGTCCGTCGTTGCTCAATTTGGTGCTCTATTGCGAGTGCTGTTGAGATTATCGTAAGGATCTTCTTTAACTCATTTGTGTCACAGTTATGCCCTTTGCCGTGTGGAGCTCGTAAAAAAGTTCCCCGCGAGGGGTTTGACAGTAAGTGGGAATCGGGACTTAATCTTATGAAATATGTATATTCATATATATTTTTTAACTATGCTTCGAAAATTCCAGGGGGGGTCCCACTCTGGATAAGCGCTTGTAGACCATACATGAATATAAAACCCATAAAGAGGTGTATAAAACTGGGCAATGTCACATGACACACAGGGCCTCTCAGATATAGCAAAATTGTGCTTGAGTTTAATCTCCTTTTCTCTCAAACACAATTTCGCTACGCCCTGTGACATGATAGTAGTTTCACTCCTGTCCGCATGTGGAGGAATGATGCCACTTCTCTCAGTCACGTGACGAAGTTCGGCGAAACTCCCATTAAAATCAGTTAGTAGCTTTCTCCGTAAAATCTTCGTTTTATTAAATTTCTGTTATTCATATTATTTTCAATTTGTTATGTAACGATGATTCATGAACTATTTTCAATTCTATAAGAAAACATAATGATTTGATACTAGAAAGTAGAGGAAATTTCGTAGAAAGAAGGAATTTTTAAAATATGTGGGGACCGCCAAAATCATTTATCCGAAAAAAACGACGATATTTGTTATAAACTTTCAGTCGCGATGCCCGGAACACGAACTATTAAACTAGAAACCTAAGAAAACGGACATCGAAGTTGCCAAAACTCGCCAAATCATGCTGTTTTCCATTGAAATTACCGTACAGCCTATGGACAGAATCTTACTAATTTTCAACTCGTGTGGGAACCGCGAGTTTAACACGGAAAATAAAGTTTTTTACATCAACTTCTTCAGTAAATAGCGGAGTATCATATCCAATGCCCGGAAGCCGTTTAACAATCTTAGTTACAGTGATGCCCATATACGATAATAGTAATTTCAAATCTGGCTGCGAGCCATGACGCGATGTCAGAGTGACATTATTTCTCCGTATTGTACAGTAATTGTTTCTTTCATTCTAGAACTCCTTGCTTAATTTCCGTTTCAGACTTTGCATTCCTGCTGTTCAACATCGTCATGTGCGGAGTCCTTGTGTATGGATTGAAAAGTGCGTATACCACCACCCAGTCAGAAGGCAGCAGTAAATTCTTAACCACGAGAAGGTACCTGGGTGCTACGAAATTTGTAAGACACTCCTCCCTCCTGTACCCTGAGCCTGTTGTACAACACATGGTACCACACACAGATCAACAAGTTCAGAAGTTCGATCAAGATGTCCATGGTGCGACAACGGATATTACCAAAGCACCAGAAGAATCAACAACTACAGACCCCAAGCATTCTGTAAGAGAAGCTAGTAATGTCACACATACTGCGGATAACAAACCTAAAATGATCCTGTGGTATAACCTCCCTTTCTGGTTGAAGCGCTATTCACAAGACATGAATTTTCAACAATGTGCTTTTAAAAGTTGCCTGCTCTCATTCGACAAGCGTAAAGCAAAGGAGAGTTCTGTGATATTATTTGAGCAATATCTCCCGAAGAAGGCTCCTAAAAAACTAGCAGGACAAAAATGGGGATTTCTTTCCATTGAACCGCCTCCTGGAACAGGGAAGTTATACAATCAAGTTCAATGGAAGGATAAGTTTGATTGGATCATTAATTACCATAGAGATGCAGATTTTAAATTGCCGTACGGAGAAATAACAAAACAAGAACACATTCCAGAAATAGACTATAGGGGAGTGTTCGCGGAGAAAACCAAGTTGTTGGTGACTATGAATAGTAACTGTCATGCCCTCAGTAGGAGGGAGGTATACTTTGAGGAGTTGATGAAGTACTTACCTATAGATCAATATGGTGAATGTGGGAACATGTCGTGTACTGGAGATCGGACCAACCAGGAGGACAGAGCCAAATGTCACAAAAAACTCTCTGCTAGATATAAATTCTACTTGGCTTTTGAAAACAGTTTCTGTGAAGATTATACGACTGAAAAATATTTCAATCAAATTCGTGACAATAATTTTATGATACCTGTCGTACGTGGTTCACCAAATATGAAAGAATATATTCCGTCCGATACATACATAAACGTTAATGATTTCGACTCACCAAAAACCTTGGCAGAGTATCTACTGAAAGTTGGCAATGATGAGAAGCAATACACTGTCTACCTCAGGAATAAGCACAAATATAAGACTTATTCAGAGAGAGAATTGTACTACAGAACACTCTGTTCTATCTGCCAGAGAATCCATACAAATCCTGGTGCGCTAACTCCAAAAGATCTCAACAAATATTTCCAGAATAAATGTCACGAGCCTCGAGACCTTGACTTCTGAGATGGACTGTCAGTCTAGTGCTACTTTATTTATAGGGTTATACTTTCAAATTTGGATAATTCAGAATATCTAGTGCATAATTTCTCTGCGAACATGGTGTGGAACCCATCCAGGGGTGGGAGAAGCTTCTGGGTGGCACATGTTTTTGAGGGACGATCCACCCATTGGTCACATTCTTGTTGTTTGTGTATGGAAGATGCCTAAGTTAATGTTGTTAATTAAATGCATTATAATTTGCAATCGATATTATTTATTTATTTAGGCACGGTCCATTTGATATTCGAGCATCGTCGGAAACCCACGGCATCTTCTCCGTTCTACTTCGTAAGATAAGATCCCGTGGGACAGTCTGTTGGGAAACCCTCGTATTCCGAAACGATTTTAGCAGGAAATTTAAGCCAATCGTAGGGCAATAGGCTGTGGGTTTCCGACGATGGAAAGGGGGGGGGGCTTGGGATTTTTTTGTTGGA
The DNA here is from genome assembly GCA_033119305.1 of Pinctada imbricata. Lineage (NCBI taxonomy): Eukaryota > Metazoa > Mollusca > Bivalvia > Pterioida > Pteriidae > Pinctada > Pinctada imbricata. The sequence continues at coordinate 104,919,483 of VSWD01000005.1, read as the reverse complement.
GCAAGATTTATTTCTATGCACAAATTTACTTCACATCTAAACAGAAAGATATAAGAATTTTACAATATAATCCTCAGTAAACAAAATTTATATAAGGTACAAGTTAGAGGGTCTGAGGAGAGGGTCTTCCAGACAAATTTTCAAAATTTAGAATTGTTAAGTTCTCCTTTCAAAGCTTCGATATAAAATCAGACTCTGTCATGAAACATTCATCTATTAAGAGTAATATGTTACATTGAAAACATATCTAAGCCTTTATGGAATCCCCTTTTTTCATTAACATGCATTATTCTTTTGATATTTTCAAATAGGAACTTTATGTTTTGATAGAAAAGAATGGCGAGTGAAGCGAGCCAAAATTTTTATGATATGAATTGAAAAGTGCGACGAGCGAAGCGAGCCGGAAAATTTGAAACGAAATTTTATGGTAATTCTTCAAATTCAGATTACTTGTATGAGCAAGTTTTTTTTTCTGTCGCACCATAAGCAAATTTATTTTATCCATCAAAATTCAGAACATTTTTTTTCGAGGAAAAAAAAACCAAGCGCCCCCCCCCTCTCCCCCTCCCCCCAAGTGCCTTATTCATTCAATGTAAAAAAATGTAACTCCGATTCACGTTCGTTCGAGGTTTGATTTTGTAACTACAATGTATATTCATGTATAGATAAGTATTTTTAAAAGTTACCATGAAGAAAAAAATATACAAAATAGAAATGCGGTTTATGGAAGAAAAGTTTTACCTCAAATGCATGGAGATGAGTGTACTTTGTCTTGTTTGACTAAGTCTTTCACTTCCCTAGCAAACGATTTTCATGAAAAATACAGTACTTATTAATTTTCTGCCTCTACAGAAGATTTGTAACTGTTTTTCGTTCATTTTAACGTCACATTTACGACCCATCTTTGGGGCTTTCGAGGGGTATATGTACCTTCGTAGCTTCAAAAAAAAAAAAATGATGAAACTTGAAATTTGTATTTATAACAACAAATGACGATCTCGCACCCACGTAATCATGGTACATGGTAATGTGATATAGAAGACCGATATTGTTTACATCAACAAGTGCATTTGTTAATTATTTTTGTATTTTTCAACTGACTGATTTTCAATGTTTCAGTGAAAGTGATACATTGAATTAAAAAGTCCACGAAGGACACTTTCGCTGAATTAAATGTGAAATGAAAGAACACTTTTTTCAAACACAATAAAAAAACAATGAACTTTTTGTTAAATACATTTAATCATTCCCCACACGTTCCTGGAGTTGCACATGGCATTACCGGGTATAAGGAGTGTAGTGGCGTATATCACAAACATAAGCATCGTGGAAACTTTTATTTGTTCATTTTATACCCAAATATGAATGGAGGAAATTAAAAGATGGATCCGTTTTTCTTTCAAAGTGAACAACCTTGCCTGTTCTTTACATCAGAGGTATTCTAAATATATTGTACATCTATAGTTTCGATACTCTTTTCATATCAAATTAAAAAAAAATATCCTTCAATTTTTATCGTCTAGGCCTATTTTTAATGATATTAAATGATATTGTTAACTGGCTATTCAAACCTGCATTATCCTCGTAAAATGACATGCACGGATCTAGCGCAAGGGGGGGGGGAGACCGGGGATTTAGGCCCGAAATGTGCCTAAAAGGAGATGTTAAGATAAGGGTTTGATTTAGCTCACTCGATTATTTCTCGTGCGCTGTACGTCCTTCTATTTCGGAACAAAGTGGTCGGGATTAAATTATATTTATAGTAATTAGAAGATTCCTGGTAGGTATTTCATTTAAATAGGTTTGATACGGGTTAAGAGGTAGGGTGTACTGATGAGAGAAAACGTCAAATATCGAGAGAAAATTAACAGAAAATGCATTCAGGTTACACAAATTTGATGTTTATTATACTTCTGTACCTTTTAATGTCAAAATTGAATAAGAGAAATTAACTTTGAGGTTATTGTATCAATAAACTGATATATATATTTCGTTTTTATCAGCCACATAATAATTATATGATAATTATGTAGCTTTCAGGCGCAAAATACGCAGAGTGTAGAAATAGACAACTTTCTCGTTTATTTCCTTCCTAACGGTTAAAATTGCTCTAAAGACAGATTCTAAAATAGTTATCCATCCACCCCCCTTTTTTTTCGCTTGAGGGACATCCCCCCCCCTTGGTTCAGAGCCCCACGTGGCAAAATTTGTAGAATCTTAAATACCACATACTATTCCGTCAAGCAAACCTTATTTTCTAAATTTCCTCTGCTCTCTCAATCATTCGACATTCATCTCAACCACATGTAAGGGTAATGAACGCGCTTTTTCACAGTGGACTGGGATTTTGACAACAATATACACTACCTAGTCATCCAGTATGTCAATAGATACCAATAGAATCTCAATTTTCACTGTATGGATAGTAGTAGTAGTAGTATTTATTCAGTAGCACAATGTCATCTTACAACAATTTCAACACACAAGGTGATTAAATAACAATACATAAATATATCACAGATTTTGAGCATGTTCAAATTTTGAGCAAATAAAACAATTATACAGAGGTAGGCAAATTATAATAAATTGTGACAATAAGATATTTGTGTTAAGATTTGAAAGCACTAATTTATGGTCTATATCACAGGAAGTGCATTTTAAAAATGATAATAATATCAACAAATGTATGAACAAATTAAGACATTGTAATACTTGGATAGCCCATAAAAGCCCAAAGGCTTATTTCCAATGGGGTCCTTTGCCCTACATGTATAGGATATTTAAAAAATATGAAAGAAAAAAATACATATACATAAAAATGGGATGTAAGAAATTTAGGCAGTGTAATCTGTTAAATGACATAAAAGGACATCTGCTACCAATATTACCTTTAAATTCTGATAAAACATACAAAAATTTACAAACACATTTTTTTTTTAATTTAGTTTATTATATCAGTCATGTAGTTATGTTGACATATATAAGTATATATATTTCGCACCATTATAAACATGTTATTTAGAAAGAGTTGATCATAGTCCATACAAGAGTAATATTTTTTTTATTTTTTATCAGTTTTTGAATGGAAGGAGTATAAGTCCATCTTCTTTTTGATTTCTTAGAAAGAAAATACAGTCTGAAAACAGTGGAGTCTTTTACAAACACATTTAATAAAATACAAAATTATCTTTCAATTTAACAAGACCTTGCTGCATCAGCCATTCTTTCACTGTTTTTTTTGTAGTTTTCTTTACACTTTGAGTTTTTTACATAGAGAGGCAAACCATTCCAGTCTTTAATTGCATTAATATAAAAGCAACCTTCTTCACATGATTTTACCCTTGGAATGATGTATTCTAAATTTGATGAAGACCTTAAGCTACGGGTAGATGTGGATCTTAATACAAAGTTTGATGGTGGATAACGAATGCACCTTTATTTTATGGCTAACGAACACACTCTAGCCGTTTGAAATAGTCATACTTCTTCTATGTTTATTTTACTGCCCTTCACAAGAACAATAATTCACTATAGGTGTCCGTTACCCTTACATGTGGTTGAGATGAATGTCGAATGATTGAGAGAACGGAGAAAAAAAATTAGAAATCAGCAATTCCCTTTCTTCATGCACATCTATATACATGTATATCATGATCTTTTATTGTGTAAAGACTAAATGGTTTAGGAAGAGTTGCGATGACAAGGTATGACATTGAAAATGCATGCAAAAATCTAAGTCCAAGGGCTATAACTCAGGTATAACTTTTTCTTTTCTTCATGCACATCTACATATCATGATCTTTAATTGTGTAAAGTTTCATTGAAATCCATCGATTGGTTTGGGAGTCCTGAGTTGCGATGACAATTAAGCTTTCGTCTACAAACGAACGGATGGACAGACAGCAATCCCCTTTCTTCATGTACATCTATATATCATGATCTTTCATTATTTAAAGTTTCACTGAAATCCATCAAATGGTTTGGGAGGTGTTGCGATGACAAGGTTTGACATTGATAATGCATGAAAAATCCAAGTCCAAGGGCATTAACTCAGGTCTAACTTTCTCGACAGCAATCCCCTTTCTTCTTCACATCTTTACTAGTATATCATTATCTTTCATTGTGTAAAGTTTCACTGAAATCAATCCATTGGTTTGTGAGGAGTTGCAATGACAAGCTTTCTTCTACAGACGGACGGACAGACGGACAGGGTGAATCCAGTATACCCCCGCCATACTTTGTTTTTGTAGCGGGGCGGGGGGTATAATTATGTAAACTCATAACTAAGTCTACGTATCATATTGAAACGAGAAGAACATATGACAAGGACAAAAAACGCAGTCAAATGCACAAAAATATCGTTTTCGTGTTCCCGATAGATACGATCATTATAACATGAATTTCTTTTCATTGAATCGACCCTGACTTACTTAGTAAATCCTAGGGTCTTTTTCTGTTAAGGCCTTGAACAAAATGTCGTTTTAAAGGTAAATAAAAAGCGGAAATAACCAAAAACCAATGTACTTTCGTTTATTTAAAATTTGTAATGGTATATAGATTTAGGTTAAAAAGGATTTCGTCTAGACCGATTTCAATATGGTGACGTTACCTTCCCAAAGTGATATACGTGTATATTTTCAATCATCCAGTAAAATCGACCCATTTTCTTTGGACCATAATAAACCATACCTGTTCATTACATCAAAGGTAAGGAGTTCTAACTTTAGATAAGCTGTAGATATTGACTTTCAACAGGTCCTGTTCAAGAATCGATTAATTACTGTGTAGCTCATGTACTCTATGGAGGGGGATTAGGGTCACAATGCTATTTGTCTTGCTTAGGCACGGTCCATTTGATATTCTGGGGGGGGGGGGGGGGCTTGGGTTTTTTATGAAAAAAATAATTTTGCTCTGAATTTTGATGAAAAAAATAAATTTGCTTATGGTGTGACAGAAAAAAAAATAATCTTGCTCTTACAAGTAATCTGAATTTGAAGAATGATAATAAAATTCGCTTAAAATTCCTGAAAATTTTTCGGCTCGCTTCGCTCGCCGCAGTTTTTACTTTCTATAAATAAAAATTTGGCTCGCTTCGCTCGCCATAGTTTTCTTCTGTAATGGCAAGTTCACATTTGAAAAATATCAAAGAATGCATGTGACTGAAACAATTAAAATGCTTAGATACATTATCAATATCATTTATTACTATTAATAGATACATGTATTACCATAGTGTCTAATTTAATGTACAAGCTTGGAAGGAGAATTAAAATACGTCTTTCACTAGTTTTCATTTCTACATATAAAAACTTGCATCAGGCCCTAGCTCTTACATGTTACATGACCTTATATACATTTTGTTTACAAAAAATTATATATCACATTTTGTAAAAATCTTTCATCTCTCTCAGTTTAGAATTGAAAACAAGTTTTACATAAAAATAATGTTTGGAGTAATTTAAGTAAAAATAAAGAATTTCTATTGAAAAAACACAAACATTCTTAATATTCACATCAATTGTTAAAAAAAAAATTTCCTTGCTCCAACTTTGCTAGAAAAAAATAATTTTGCCCCAGTCCGGGGCGAAAAAAATAATCTTGCTCTGACAAAAAACCCAAGCCCCCCCAGAATATCAAATGGACCGTGCCTTACATGCTTCATGCTATGTTGCTTCATTCAATGTTTAATTATTCCATGTTCATTTGTCTTGCTTTCATTTCAAATTGACTTTATCTTTCTTCTTTGTGTAATTTTGCTTCCCTGCATTTTACATTTGTCCTTCGTCAATGCATAACTGTCATTATACCATGCGTTATGACATCCTTCTTTCTGCCATTATCCTTTCGTCTGAATGCTATTATTGCTTCGTCAATGCTAACTTCAATTTTGATACCAGATGGCGCTTCGAGCAACCGCATGTGCCCGTTCCTTGAAATGAGCTTTGAAACATCCCCTGTCATTAGAAATTTCTTTTAAATTCTACTACAGTATCGTTCGAAAAGTAATTATATTACCACACGAGAGGACAGAAGTATATTGGCTGTATAAATATTTGAAAAATATTTTGAAGTAATAAGTAAATATTTTATTTTTGTATGCATAAGATTTTTGTAAGTTTTAAATGTCACTATAAACTCTATGTGGTCATGAAGAATTCCTGTGGCGTAGTGGTTATCACGTTTGCCACGTCACATTATTTTGCACCTTTCCGAGTGGGTTCGAATCCCAGAGGAGGATACTTTTTCCCTATCGTCAATTTTATTATAAGTATAATGTATAATGTAACTTGTCCATGTTGTCCATCTGCCCAGTAGAGGATGGAGAAAAAAAAATGGGGGTACTTATAAAAATAAAATGTTTTTATGCAATTTTTTTTCGGTTTTTCTTGGGGTGGGGGGGGGGGGGGGGTAATTGTTTTGGAAAAAATTAGCGGGCAACTGTACATTATCATTATTCAGTTGAAATAAAAAATCATTTTTTATTACAAAACTTTGCAAACGCTTCGTTGGCTCACTATCGTCGCTTGCAAGTCATCTATGAAAAGTCATAATTTTAATTACTTGCCTTTTATATGCCCGTCAATGTCGTTTCTGTACCATAAATCGGGTGATTCTTGCATAAAAAGATAAAACTTCTATAATAATTGACTTTGAAGTATGGACTTATGAAGGTCAATGTTCAAGGTCAATCCTTGCAAGCATCAAACACTTGGATTTCAATCTCAACCTTGATCTTGGGTCGAACAACAGTGGCGGATTTAGGGGATGCTCCTGCACAGACCCAATATTTTCCCGGCAAAAACAGGTACATCAGTAAAATCAGTAAAATCGGCAAAATTCGCCCCTTGACCCCCGGCAAAGGGGGCGCTGGATCCGCCACTGAACAAGAAGAATCTGACAAGTTTGCCATAGTGCAAACTAATTAAAATTATACCTTCCTTGCGCTCCTAACACGGAGTATAGGAATATAATAGAGGTCTAAATTTTGGCCATTGTTGGGAAAAGGCTGTGAATGACACTGAACTGTTTTTGTGCCACGTTCCTGAGCAGGCGTAGTCCTTGACCAACGGCGTAGCTCTGCCTGAAAAAGTGGAGGGGCACAACATCCCAAAATTTCTGACAAGTAAAAAAAAAAAAAAAATAAATGAAAAAAAAAATAAATAAAAATGCAATGATCGCTGTGCGATATAAGTCCCCTACCGGCGGCATAAATTTTTGACTTGCATCTCTGTTCATCTTCTGCAACAACAGCCAAGAAAAGTCTGGGAAACTGAATTCACGAAATTTACTAAATCCAAGGGCCATAACTCTTGTGAAAATTAGTCAATCTAAATTAAACTCAAATCTGCATCACACTATAATGTATTCACATACAAAAAATCAGCTCATTATCTGCAATAACAGACATGAAAAAGTCCGGAAAACTGGAAATTTCATGAAATTTGCCAAGTCCAAGGGCCATAACTCTTGTAAAAATAGGCCAATGGAAACCAAACTTAAACTTGGTCTGTATCACACTGAGATGTATTCATTTACCAAAAATCAGTGCATTATTTGCAATAGAACCAAAGAAAAGTCCGGAAAACTGAAATTTTCATAAAATATGCTAAGTCCAAGGGCCATAACTCTTCGAAAAATAGGTGAATCTAAAGCAAACTCAAACTCGATCTGTATCCCATTGAGATATATCCACATACCAAAAATGAGTTCAATTTATCCAACAACAGCGGAAAAAAGTCCAGAAAACTGAAATTTTCATAAAATTTGCTAAGTCCAAGGGCCATAACTCTTGTAAAATTAGGTCAATCAAAAGTAAACTCAAACTTGATCTGTATCCCATTGAGATATATCCACATACCAAAAACGAGTTCAACATGTGCAACAACAGCAGAAAAAAGGCCAGAAAACTGAAATTTTCATAAAATTTGCTAAGTCCAAGGGCCATAACTCTTGTAAAATTAGGTCAATCGAAAGCAAACTCAAACCTGATCTGTATCCTATTGAGATATATCCACATACCAAAAATGAGTTCAATATATGCAACAACAGCGGAAAAAAGTCCGGAAAACTGAAACTTTCATAAAATTTGCTAAGTCCAAGGGCCATAACTCTTGTAAAATTAGGCCAATCAAAAGCAAACTCAAACTTGATCTGTATCACATTGAGATATATCCACATACCAAAAATGAGTTCAATATATGCAACAACAGCGAAAAAAAGTCCGGAAAACTGAAAATGGGACAGACGGACAGACAGACGGACAGACAGACAGACAGACCGAGAGGAAACTAAGAGTCCCCTTCGGCGTTGCCGGTAGGGGACTAAAAAAAAGGGGGGGAGGATTATAGAAAATATGGGGGTTTCATGTTCTGTATGCACACTTTTAAGTACATAAATTAATCGGAATTATTTTTAGCAAAATATTGACTTTTCAGTAAATACTTTCTATAACCTCTATCATTACATGTAATAATATTCTATATATTGAGTTAAATGTCTTCATGTAGGTTGATAAAGTAATATGTAAAAAGGATGGATCAGAATAGCTAAATTATTCGGAAAGTCTATATAGAACTGGCGAGCGGTAACGCTGCCCCCGCTGCCCCCCCCCCCCCCCTCCCTCTTTCTCCTACGCTCCGCTTGTCCTGGACAACAGCTTGGAGTAACTTTGGCATACAAAGATGTCAAAAGGTAAATTTCAAGGTCAAAATTATGAAAGGAGACTAGAAACTGCATTATTGACTGAATCAATGGGGCCGGGGGATGTTGATCTCTAGGTTCGATCAGTGTAGGACGCGCGGTAGTTTCAATTTATCTAGAATATACCGCCTTTCCCACGATATCTCAGAAAAAACTGACTTTTATATAATTTCCCACTCACAATTCAGAAAAAACAAACTATGTAGCCGATGGGACTCGAACCCATACAGGAAAAAAAAAAGCAGACGTAACCCAGCACGCTGACCGCGTAGCTACGAAGTCGTTCCAGTCACAATGTAAAACTTTCAACAGATTTCAAATCTCAAAATGGCTATTACTGTATAGATAAAAACAAACAGAAAAGGTCAAAATATTTATCATTTAATGGTTTCATTTTTTATTCAAATATTTCAATTGGCTTTGCTTTTTTTTTAAATTTATAACTCATTTTTCCAAGTACTGCAACAGGGGACGTCTCAAAGTTAATTTCAATGAACGGACCCAAACGGAGCGCCATCTGGTATCAAAATTGAGGTTAGCATTGACGAAGCAATAATGGCATTAGGACGAAAGAATGATGGCACAATGAAAGATGTCATAACGCATGGTATCACGACAATTATGCATTGACGAAGGACAAATGTAAAATGCACGGAAGCAACATTGCATAAAGAAGAAAGACAAATGCAATAAAGTCAATTTGAAATGAAAGCAAGACAAATGAACATGGAATAATCAAACATTGAATGAAGCAACATAGCATGAAGCAAGTAAGCAAGTCAAATAGCATTGTGACCCTAATCCCCCTCCATAGTACTCAACCTACAGTGGTTTAAATCATAATTATGTGTACTATAGATCGAAATTCGTACACTAATGTTTCTTTTTATAAAAAAAATGCTGCGATCCAGCAAAGTTCTTTATACACCCATAAATTCGTCCGAATCCAGTAATACTCAAATTAATGTTCTTCATTTTGACATTTACCTGTGATGTATAGTATATGTCAATGTTTGCGAGTTGTGCAAGAGTATACTCAAAACACAAATATCTATTGGCATCGCCGTCAGAATGAAAAGATCGTCTGGGTATACTATGATGCGTTTGCGCAACGCGTGTATACGCATACGCTTAGATCTACCTGGTCAATCATTCGGCATGTGATAGTGATGTGGGTTGTTAATTGCTTCAAACACAGACCATGCACCTCCTATATACAACGCCACAAAAGCACCGCACACGTTGCATTTTAATGAGTTATTGAACACTTGGACGCCAAATTCAATATTTCTCAAATTTTCTGAAATTATTTATTTCTTAAATTGTCTGTCCCTTATTATACAAACTTACACTGCCGGTATACTGTTATCATTCGTAACCTACTTGTACGGATAGAATACCTCATGGCAATATGATTGGTAAACAATTATAAAAAAAGCAAATGTTCGTCTAGGTTATTCAAAATCTGTACATTAGATTCTTTCATCAGGTCGCCTGAAGAGTCTAGATTACCTGACAAATGAAAGTCATATCGTATCAATGCATTTTCTTCCGAAAGATGCATCGAAAAGTCTTAAAATCGATACGACTAACAACAATCGCAGATCCTCGGAGATTTCCGTTGCTTGAATCGGAAATAAAAACGAAAAAGTCCGGAAATGTACGATTGTGAATACGGATATTGTATTCCACTTATGACATTTTTCGACGTATCCGTTACTTTAATTCTTGATGACGTCATATTTACAAAATTGTCAACTTCCAAAATCTTCCTAGATTTATTGCACTAACATGTGGAAAAGATGATATGAATTGTGTTTTAAACAATGGCAGGATACTGGAATGAATGTCAAGACATGATTTCATGAGTCATGGGCGGATCCAGGAATTTTTTTCAGAGGGGGTCCTAAAGTCTGAATTTTTTTAAGAGCAAAAAAAAAAACAAACAAACAAACAAAAAAAAAAAAAAAAAAAAAAAAAAAAAAAAAAAAAAAAAAAACGCAAACGCAAGAAAATAAAGCTTTTGTTAGTTCTGTTTCTAATTATTAATAAAACAGGTAACTGGAGAGCATTGGCGAGCAAAAAGCTTAAAATCTTTGAATTTTCACATCATAGTACTTGATTATTGATTGTCAGTTCTAATATGTAAATTCAACAAATGGCGAGCGATAGCGAGCCAGCGAATTTTTTTTCGGAGAATTGGAATAAAATCCACTATTCGTGTCATTTTCAGTTTCTTTTCGTTTCCTTAGTGACCTTGTTAGGTGTAATGTATATGTGTTGTATACATATAGGAAAGCGCAGCATCATACGTAATAAATTCTGGCGAGCGGAAGCGAGCCTGAGAAAATTTTTGAAATGCTGACGGCAAAATATTATCAAAATGAAAGATTTCTAATACAAATTCATAATAAATTTTTCAAGTATTATGACAACAAAAGGGGAATTTGGACTTAATCTTATGAAATATGTATATTAATAAAAAAAATTATCTATGCTTCGAAAATTCCAGGGGGGGTCCGGACCCCCCCCCCCCCCCACCCCCCTCTGGATCCGCGCTTGTGAGTAAATGAGAAAAATTGAATTTAGAATTAAAATATTACAAGGCTTAATTTAAATTTCCTAATTTTTTTCTTACAAAATCGTCCATTTTCAACGAAGTGACAAGCGCTGTCATGTGGTATAAATTTGTCAAACGTATACACAGTGAACAAGATTGACTTTTTTTGTATACATGTAACGTTTCAATGTGATACGCTTGTTTTAGTAGGTCTGTAATATAGAAAGCCAACGGGGTCAAAATTCTAACATTGCAACTCTGCAATTGTATATTCGTAAATCAAGATTTGTGATTTGTTGTTCTGTAAATGTACATTTGTAACGTTGCAACTCTGCATTGGAAATTCGTAAATCAAGATTTGTGATAAGGCACGGTCCATTTGATATTCTGGGGGGGGGGGGGGGGGTTGGCTTGGGTTTTTTTCGAAAAAAATAATTTTGCTCCCAATTTTGATGAAAAAAATAAATTTGCTTATGTTGTGACAGAAAAAAATAATCTTGCTCTTACAAATAATCTGAATTTGAAGAATTAATATAAAATTTCGCAAAAATTCTTGAAAATTTTCCGGCTCGCTTCGCTCGCCGCGGTTTTTTAATTTGTATCAAAAATTTTGGCTCGCTTCGCTCGCCATAGTTTTCTATCAAAACATTATTCTTAAAAGCTTAAATATATTATCAATATCTATGTATTGCTATTAATACATGTTGCAAGTAGTCCACAGAGTCTAATTTTATGTTCTTGTAAGCTTGGAAGGAGAATTACTTCAGTTATCATGGTTATTCACCAATTAATTACAATTCTACATTTAAAAAAACTTTGTCTAGGAGACCTTCCCCTCAGACCCTCTTATACATATATATGTTATATACATGTACCTTATATAAAATGTTGAGAATAATGTATTGTAAAAGTATTTTATCTCTCTGTTTAAAAGTGAATTAAATACTTGCATATAAAGATAGACTAATATATTGATATTTAGAGTTTTGAGTAAAAATTTAATAATTTCTATCGATAAAACACAAATATTCTAAATATGCGCATCACTTTGTTAAAAAAAAAATTTCCTTGCTCCAACTTAGCGAGAAAAAAATAATTTTGCCCTTGTCCGGGCCGAAAAAAATAATCTTGCTCCGACAAAAAACCCAAGCCCCCCCCCCCCCCCCCCCAGAATATCAAATGGACCGTGCCTAAATTGTTCTGTAAATTTTACATTTGTACATTGTATAACATTGCACTTCTGCGGTTGTATATTTGTAAATAAATGTCTGTGATTTGTCTTTCAGTAAATGGACTTTTGTTCTCTGTTCATTATGTAAACACAACATGCATCATTCGTACTTCCAACATTCTTCATTCGAAACGTCGCATTATGTTAGTTTTGTATTATCACTACAGATGGCGCTTTAAAGTACGAAACGAAAGGAAATGAAACGAAACGGAATTGAACAAAATAAGCATGTTCAGAAATATTTTATCATATTATAGTACGTGAAATATCGACAAATTTCGATGTTCTTCTATCCATGACCCTACGCTTACTCGGAGCCTCCTCCTCCCCCAAAGCTTCACGAATGTCAAGGCATCTTTTTTTCTCTCAGGAGTCAGTACGGTGACAAAGAAAGGGATCTCCTCCCCAACCTATTAATTAGGGGAATCTGGGTTATTCTTCACGATCTGGATTTTGTTCTCTATTGTTTCGGTTATTTAAAGAATCATGGTAATAAAATTATGTATTTTGGTTGCATAATAACAATGGAAATTAAATGATTTTACTTTCATTCATTGAGTATCTGAAACAGTATTAATTTCTTTTTTTTTTCGATGGCGAACTTGAACATACCTACACTAGGGTGCATCCAGAACTTCAACCAGGGACGTAACCGGGTGTACATTTGTACGCAAAAAGTCCACATCGTGTTCGCAAAAAAAAAAAAAGAAGAGACAAATACCTCCTTCTAGGGGCGATTATGACATGTTTTGCAAACTACTGTCTAGAAAGATCCGATTTAAATAAGTTTCTCAAACTTTTCTCAGGTTTATGCATAGGCGAATTTACACACAAAGTACGAGTCGATTGTGAAGGACGCAGGGTTCTCACGTCCAATATCTATGTATGTGGACGTACATGTTTGGGGGAAAAGCTACAGCATATCATGTTCATATCAAAAGTTTTCTTCATCTTTTAGATACGGTTCATTGTTTGCTGACATCGAATCATGCGCTTAATCTTTCTAAATTCAGCTTAAATACGTCTCAGAGACAACCAAGCTTCATTTTTTCCAAATGTTCTCACCATCGAGAGAGGAAGACATCCTTCTATTCTCTGCCCGAACACGACCACTCGAGCCTCGCAAATCAGTCTCCGCAAAATTGCCCCCCCCCCATCTGCAGACGCCCACAAAGAAAACACATTATTCTACTTTTCTTACACTTGTAAGCACTTATTTATTTGTCCGCAATAGACAAGAAGGCAGGGGATTTTAACTTCCCTTCAAATAGAAGGGGATTCGTCGGTGATTTTGAAAATTGGCCAGTGGAGCTTCCGATGAAAACAAACGTAAATACTATATACATTTATCACATGATTCACCCGTTATGCAGTTTCATAAAGCCATTTCATAAATATATGATATTATAACACGTTATATATATATCACTCTGCTTGAATGCGATTGGTCAAGTTTGGAACCTAATCACATAAACCTTGACAAGTGTGACCTTTCAAATATCGGTCAACTGTTAAATTCAGACCCAGAGTCAATATCAATGATTAAAATTGTTGTGTTGAATTAATTTTTGCATTAAAATACTATTCAAAATTGAAATACTTTTCTCTTACGCACAGAATATCTATACGATGGAGACACTACTTCTCATGGCGTAGCAGACGACTTCTAGATCACGGCGTGATTCGCCTCAGTAGTTCTCGGAAACCTTGATTTCACGTTAGAAATACACATTTTTAGGCAATATCATGTGATAAAAAGAATCTCAAATGAATTTTCATTTCATACGATGTATTATGAAACTCGTTGTGCGTTTTATATCACCTCGCCAAGGCTCGGGGATATAAAACACACAACTCGTTTCATAATACATCGTATGAAATGAAAATTCATTTGAGATCCTATATATATGTAATGACATTTTCTAATATTTCATAGCTTCCGCAGTTTTCTGCAACTTGAGTTTCCCTAAGAATATTTGAGAGAAAAAAAATATTAGAATATAGTATATACCATTGAAAACGGTGAACCTTGAATTTTCATTACGTTTGCAGTGGCGGATTTAGAGGGGGGGCAGGGGGCCCGGGCCCCCCCCCCCCCTTTTCACCAAGAGTTATTGATTCAGAGTACTCTTTTTATGCTTATTTTCTTTACTTTTGGGGAAATTTTCGGCTCGCTTCGCTCGCCGCACTAAATTTTTCATTAGTTGTCTATTTTTTCGTCTTCACTTTGTCTTCAACTTTCTTTGTCATCGTGTTTGAACGGATTCATATGTCATAAACATATACAAAATTCAAAATCAAATTAACACTTGAATAATTACCAAATGCTTCATTTTCATGGGCCGATCTAACCATGTTAGACAGGTCACAGTGGATAGTGGGGTTGTAATGCCCTAATCTTCCCAACCTTCCCCAATTGGTCAAACAAAAATGGAGCATAGAAAATGAGAGAGAGATTGTATTCTTATAACAAAATGTAACCATCTATTCCAAAAATTTTACGGCTCGCTCCGCTCGCCAATATAGAATAAAGTTGTATATACATGTATGGATGACTTCATTTGAATACAAATGAAAACTTCATATCTTAAAAAATGTTCTGGCTCGCTGCGTTCGCCATACTACCTACCTATAAACTAAAGTAAATTAATCACCCCCTCCCCTCCCCCCTCTCCACTTCATAAATAGATCAGCATTCTTGAGGGTCACGTTTTTCGTCTCCACCTTTTTTTTTTTTTTTTTTTTTGCTTGTCAGTTTTTCCGTGAACAATTTTCTTCGAGCTGAAACCTTGGGCCCCCCTTTTCTGAAATCCTAGATCCGCCACTGGTTTGCAGTATTTCTCCGAGTTTTGATTCCCCCCCCCCCCCCCCCAAAAAAAATAGAGATCGGAAAGTTTGGGGGAGGGGGAGGCTGCGAGTAAGCGTAGGGTCATGGATAGAAGAAGAATATTGAAATTTGTCGATATTTCACGTACTATAATACTAGTATGATAAAATATTTCTGAACATGTTCAATTCCGTTTCGTTTCATTTCCTTTCGTTTCGTACTTTAAAGGGACCCGTTAGAGCGCCATCTGTAGTGATAATACAAAACTAGCATAATACGACGTTACGAATGAAGAATGTTGGAAGTACGAATGATGCATGTTGTGTTTACATAATGAACAGAGAACAAATGTCCATTTACTGAAAGACAAATCACAGACATTTATTTACAAATATACAACCGCAGAAGTGCAATGTTATACAATGTACAAATGTAAAATTTACAGAACAACTAATCACAAATCTTGATTTACGAATTTGCAACTGCAGAGTTGCAACGTTACAAATGTACATTTACAGAACAACAAATCACAAATCTTGATTTACGAATATACAATTGCAGAGTTGCAATGTTACAAATGTACATTTACAGAACTACAAATCACAAATCTTGATTTACGAATATACAATTGCAGAGTTGCAATGTTAGAGTTTTGACCCCTTTGGCTTTCCATACTGTAACGCTATTTTTCCTCGATAACGTCGAAATGTATACAGCACCCAGAGTTCACAATTTCGAAAATCACCATAATTTCTTCTAATGACGTTGGACATTTTTCAAACTTTATCAGGAAAGTCAATTTTGTATATCAATCAGTCTATAAAATGTTTAAAGGAATTTACGACTACACTTTTCCCAAGATAATGCCGCCACCATCTACGCCGTGTTGTATCGCATGAGGGGAACTCCATGCTATCGCTAGACTCGATCGCCGATAAATCTATTTCAGAATAAAAATTTTGGTCAAGAATAGACGTATATTTGGAGAACACTTAAACAGAAAATTGTGTATCTGTCCGTGCACCATATCATAACATGTGGCGAGCATTGAAAAGTTTCTGTTCAAGTGTTCTCCGAATACACGTCTATTCTTGACCAGAATAAATTACCATCATACAATTGATAATAATGACCATATGATAGGCCTAAAATAAATTCATATAAAGTAGATTTAGACAGGATTAACTTAGTTCAATCAAAGGGGATTCCCGTGGAACATATCATTTGTGTATCAAGTGATACCCCACGCGCAAGTAGATCACCCAGCGTTACTGTTGCCTAGTAAAACGCAGCTATCATACTAGGAGAGCGCCTGGTCCCTATTTGCTTCTTAAGTGTTTGTTTTGAGAATTAATTTTCATGAAGTCACATTAATGTTTACAGGTATTCTCTGTTGATACGCATGCCGTTTGGACTATAGCCTGGGTCCTATGGCATACTATTTGGATATGTCTTGATCCATTCTTCCTACATGAGCAAGGATTGCTACCAGACAAAGAATGGTTCGTTCAGCTCACTCATGTTGGATACATCATACTGACACTGTATTCTATTCTTGATTGCCTCTCAGTGATTCGGTATGCAAAATCAGGTAAAGGACTCTTTACAAAGCCGAAGTTAAGATATGTGTAAATTTTAAACTCATCCAAGGATATAGAAAAGATCTCCAGCGTGACCTCCCTACAGTGTCCACAGCGGAACACACCCACAATAATGTAACATACAATGGGGACAACGAGGCGAATGATATTCAAACCAAATGGCCCAACAAACAATCAAAGTAGACACATCGAAACACGAGTTACGGCACAAAAAGAAAAAAAAAGTATGGCATACCTGTTGTAGGACATCAGCCATCTGGATATAGAAATCCGTGCATTAGATATTCATACATGTTTCTGATAATACATCCTCATCAGTGGTACAGATTCAGAGAAGCCCATGTAATTTCATAACACCCTCTTGTATTATTTCAAACCTTGAAAAAATGCACCGTTCAAAATTTTGTGTAGGTACCCGAAACGTGCATGTCTGGTCCACGTTGCCAATTTATTTGTTCTTAAATGATGCTATTCAATTTGAAGACGTTTACATTTATACCACTTGGTGAGTGTCACTGCTGGTGGACCAGGAGTCCCCGAGGGCACATGTAGCCAAGTTCGATCAATTTCGGTTGATCGTTTCTTCAACGCAATCTAAATTTCTGTTATCAAAATTTCTTGAAATTTCTAAAAAGTGGGTCCTGTAGCATCATATCCCATCCATCCTGCTACGTCTTTCGGTACCCTTTTTCGACATAGTTTCTCTCATACTTTTTGGCATATTACATTGTTTAGATTTAGGATTTAGGATCACTGATGAGGGTTAAGTACCCGAAACGTGCATGTCTGGTCCACGTTGCCAATTTATTTGTTTTTAAATGATGCTATTCAATTTGAAGACGTTTACATCTATTTCGGAGGTGTGATCAAATGGGAAAATGTGACTAAGAGCCATATTGTAGGGTTTGGTGCAAGGGTTTTTACCTCCTTTATCTTGAAGATAACATAGAATGAAATAGACAAGTTTTCAAGTAATAGTATCTAAAGAGTTAATATATGGTCAGAGAAAACATTCATTCTGGCACCAGCTTTGGAAGACAAGTCACTAAAACAAGAGCCCCAGGGGGCACAACGCTCACCGGATACCCATGCATGCATAGCATGTAATGTATATCAAAGCAAATGGTAACTTAAACATGACAAACATCCAGTAAATGAGGGCACAAAACCACACATTTATAGAGTTAGTCTAAGAAACTGTTCAAAAATGAGCATTTCTGACAAAGTCCATAAAGATGTCAAAAGCGCATCAAACATTTGACTTCAGACTGGAACCAAAAACAACAACACTTGTCAAAACATCCTGATGCTTTCGGTTTTTTGATATGTGTTTCAGTTGTGAAGAAGAAATTTGTCAAAGGAGGGTACCTCCAGTGACCTACTTTTGCCTGGGTGGCGCCACCTATTGACGGATCCGGACGAAAAACAACAACACTTGTAGGGGGTCATGAGTACTTCATACCTACCAAGTTTCATGAAAATCTGAAAATGGGTTCTGGAAAACAAGCTGAAAATGTATGAAAATCACCATCCCACCCCCCCTTTCGTTTTACGTGATACAAAAAATTCATTTTTTTAATAAAAATTTTATTTTAGCATAAAATACAGATCAAAGCTTTAAGTAACTTAAATATGACAAATGTACAGAAATAGAGTATGTAAAATTATACATTCATTGAGTTATTTATAGAAATAGTGCAAAATGTGCATTTCTGACTAAAGTCCGAAAAGATGTCAATAACGCGTTAAAAATTGAATGGAACCGAAAATAATAACACTTCTTAAAATATCTCTCAAGACATCCTGATGCTTTCGGTTTGTTGATACGTGCTTCGGTTCTGCAGAAGAAGTTTGTGAAAGGAGAGCACCCCCATTTTGCATGTGATTGCGCCTTTTGTCGATGGATCCGGACGAAAAACAAGAATACTTGTAGGGGACCATCACACAAGTTTCATAAAAATTTCTTCAGTCGTTCTGGAGAGGTCGAAAATTAAAAAAGTTTACGACGGACAGACAACGGACGGCACGCTATGAAAATAGCTCACTTGAGCCACAGGGGCTATAGTACATAAAGAGTACAGAATAGATACCCCCTCCCCTCTAATTATAATACATAAGCAAACAAAGCAAAAGTGTTTGCTTATGTATTATAAGTAGCCCCTGTGCTTGAGCTTCGCTCAGGTGATCTTAAAAGGAAATGTTTTTCAACTCTGCTACCATATTTAGGGAATGAGGCGATTATCCGGATTACGTGTGCATAACCGTCACACTTATGAGAAGTCTTCCGAGACGTACATGTAGCTGTTGTATAAACAAAGGATCCAAAGGTGACAGCACAAAGAAGACAGTAAAGTATGACAGCAATAAACCCTGTAACGAATTTATCATGCCCAGAACCATTTCGTAACGTTTTCTGTGTAATTTTTGACCTTTGAACATTTTGTGACCTACCTCGACGTCAAGGTAGGACACCACGTGACCGTAATACTGCGACGTCATTGGCTGAAATAAGTACGAGGCGTGATAAAGGGCATATGTAACACCAAAAAATATGTACATTCACTGGTTGAAGCAATCAAACTAGACAAGGGGTCAGAGTCCAGTCTTCTCTAACGAAATTTGGACAGCGCTCATCGTGGAGTCCCGTCGTTACGGTTGGTCAAAGTGCAATGCCTGAAACCTTGTAGATGGATCAAGTACCATAATCAATATTATTTTGATGACATCAGGACTATATCATCGGTAAAGAATGAGATTGGTTGTTTTGTTTTGTTTGTTTGTGTTTTATTTTTGGTCACAATTTCGATTTTAGACGGGATTATTTTAGAAATAACTTATGTATACCCAGCAGTTAAGTGGTTTATAGTGCAGTGATTCCCCTCGTCGCACGAAAAAAATTAACACATCGCCGCTTCAACCAAAAACTTGCGTTTAGATTTAAGTTTTATTTTTAACAGATGAAGAATACCCAAGAATGGATATCATTTTAAAATTGACATGGTTTCTGTATATCAACGCCATAAGTACTGCCCCAGCAATCACGCTACTGTACTTCAGCTTACACAAATTTGGTAAGTTCCCTATTATTGTATCGTTATATTGTATCGATGCACGAAGAACTTTTTATTTGATATTTCAACGATATTGCACTACCCTTCGGGCCGTGCACTGTGTGCCTACTGTTTTTTTTTTCATATGTTATATTCATATGATAACACAAGAAAAGAATGGGCCCGGATCTCTGACAGGACTCAGCACCCACAGCTAAACACCGAAACCAATAACGGAGTGAACAAACTCCAAAGATGACATAAAAAAAAAACTTTTTTAAACACTACAGACATGTAAACAATACATAAACAAGGACATTTTTGTATATAAACACAGAACATTGAAGAGTATGTGTCGGCCGAACCATGGTCCTAGCAAGGTTCGAACCAGCAATCTTAAGATTACTATATAGCCCGATGCCCTATCCGCTAGACCATAGCGTCGACATTAAAGGCTTAAACCAACTGTAAATGGGCAATCGGCGCCGACCAAGGACGGTCATCTGCCACGTCAGCAGGAAATGACATGGTTGTTCGGACCACGTGATCACAACTCTTATCTGGTTTATTAAGGAGGTATTGAACACTTGGACACCAAATTCAATTTTTCTCAAAATCTCTGAAATTATATATTGCTTGTCTGTCCATCACTATACAAACTTACATTTGATTCTATCCACAGGAAAATTTTCTACGAGACTTTATAATATGCATTAATCGACGTTTTCATGAATTTCTTGATGACGTCATAATATTAAAAGTGACATTCCAGTTCTCGTAAAGCTATTGTAAACTGATTTTGACTTAACTTCCAAAATATCCATAAATATATTGCACTTACATATGGAAAAGATAAAATGAATTGTGTTTTATACACAGGCAGGATACTTGAATAAAAGATGACACTGTCGCTAAAATATTGAAATTTCGAGCCAATTTACTGTAGTTGCTAGTTAATTATTAGGAATCCTGTGGATGAATCTTTGTCAAAAACTATCAAAATTATCAAGAATGTCCAGAGATGATTTCATGATTAAATGGAAAAAAATGAATTTAGGATTAAAATATTACAAGGCTTTATATTTTCCATTTTTTCCTTCCAATATCGACCATTTTCAATGATGTGCCATCCGCTGTCCTGTAAAGTAAATTTGTCAACGAATACACTGTGATGAATATTTAATTTTCTATTTTATACATGCTAAGTTTCAATGCAGTACGTTTAGTAATAATGTTTTATTGCATTTTGAAAGTGAAGGTTTGTGACGCCATTTTTCCCCGATAACGTCGTCATGACGTCGTGGTTTGCTCATGGATAAAACTCCAAAAGTCCTAAATTTCGAAAATCGCCATAATTTCTTCAAATGACGCCGGAAATTATTCAAACTTCATCAGGATACTCAAATGCGTAAATCAATCAGAGTATCAAATGTTTTAAGGGAGTTAAGACTGTACTTTTCCTAGGAAGAGAGAAAACAAATAATGCCGCCGCCATCTTGGTGTTCAAACCCTCCTTAAGCAACGGTCTCGAAGAACTCAAAATTGTGGCGTATAATAGCCTCATCACTGTAAGATTATGACACACACACCCATCCTCCCTCCCCCCTCACACACACACATCCTCCCACACACACAAAATAAAAAGAAAGTAAAGCACAGGGACCCCAAGTAACAAACAGATGAACATGTAAATGGATATCGAAATTCAAAGCTTAAAGGTATACGAAAAACTGTCCTTGCTCTGTCGGCTGGAGACAGCTAGTGCATGCCATCACTCGAGAAGTACGACCATCTTTCAGAGAGGACAAGAGGTCATGGTCCTGTCTTCTCTGACAAGGTTTGAGTATGGCCTGACTTGGAGTCACGTCGTTACAGTCAGTCAGGTACAAGGCTGTGGATGGGTCAAATACCATACCATATTTACCATACCATGTCCTTCTGGTGACAATAGGACCATATCCACGGTATATAAGGCGACCGATGATTCTGACACATTATGTCCACCTGTGATCCTCCTTATTTTGATCACGATAAAAAACAGGTCGTTAAATGACTTTGTTGCGGGTAAGAAGTTGAGTGCAAGTTTATATACGAGGTGTTCAACATCTACTAATTTTTCATGTGTTTTTTTTCATTTTTCTTTTCTTATTTTCAGATATGAAAGTGAACAGTTTGAACTTTCACATCATGAATTCGATTTACATGATACAAAATCTATTCACCGGAAGGAAGCCGTTACGGTGTCATCACGTGATATTTCCAATGTTATTTGCTGCCCTCTACATTCTGACTACAGCGATCTACCAATCATCTACAGGGACCGTACTGTACGAAAGCCTTGATTGGACAAAAACTTTCAGCACCATGGCGTTAGCAATAGGATTTGTGTTTATTGTAGCACCTACAAGTTTCTTTCTAATGTGTGTGTTAACTTGGACAAGAAATAGAATTCTTCATACAGCTCGGAAGAGGGTCATTTCTAATTCAGAATTACAAAATGTATAATGTCTATTAATGATGAAAGTCGTGTTCGAGTGGCTCTGACAGACCTCTCGTTAATACACAAGAGCTCGATGCCAACAATCAACAAGAATATCCGCCCCTACTTTCCTTATATTTGACTATAGAGAGACGGGAAGAGGCGGGTGTCATTGAGGGTTGTTGGCATCGAGCTCCTATGCTCATGAACCACCTTTAACATGTCATATGATATATTTTCATATGTCATCTCATATGTTATCAAATCATGCATCAATTCATCAATCAAGTCAGCTCATCGGATCTTATTATATATATTTATCACATGATACACCCTTTATTACATAAAGCCATTTCATAAATAAATGTTATGATAACACGTTACATATCACTTTGGGAGCGTGGTCATTGGATAAAGGGCTCCAGTTCCTTTGTGACGTCGCAACAGAAACGGCGACGTTGGCTCGCTTTTTGCAAGAAATGAAGTCGGAATTATAACATTTTGACGTTATTTCGATCAATTACGTCATATTTAAGGGTCCCTGTAAAGTGCGAAACGAAACAAAAACGAAACGAAACGAAACAAATCGAAACGAAACAGATCGAAACGAAACGAAACGAAACAAAACATAAGATTTGATGCGCAAAATTTTAATTCGAATTAGATTCGCATTGCGTTCACACGACAAAATTCTAATGCGCATTAAATTTTGGTACATTTGCACTGATAACCGTATATTTTCAAATCAGAAAGGTGACAATTAATGCCAAATAATTGGATTTCTCCTTTTTTTTCTCTCTTCGTAAATTCTTCCAGCCAGGCTAAAGCTTAACATAGAATGACGTCATTAAGAGAAAAAATGACGTCATAGTGTTTGTAACGTTACTGAGCGTAAGTCAAGAGAGGTAGTGCAGTGCTTATATATAGTGAATGAAATCGATCTAGTATTTGGTCTATTCTGTGATTTGAGATGCAAGGATAATGAAAAGTGCAAAGATGTGGTGTATACTTACTATATAATTGTAGTACGTAAAATACGCATGCGCTAGATTTAATGCAAATTAGATTCGCTTTGCGTTCACACGACAAAATCTAATGAGCATTAAATCTAATGCGAATTAAAGAAATGCGAATTAAATTTGTCGTGTGAACGCAACAAAAATCTAATGCGCATTAAATTCGATTTAATGCGCATTAAACCCTTCGTGTAAACAGGGCATAAATCTCAAAGAACTTGAGAAAAATTGATGTAAGTGCAGAGAACTAGCACGGATGTCAATATCTGCATATATTATTACCTTCAACCATTAGTTCTTGTGGCTGGATGGTTTTTCAAAGGGTCAAAGTTGACGATTAAAACATAATATATACGGTATATAGCACAATTGCATTTTAAAGGATTAAAGGAGAGTGATCATGAACGGGATGAATAACCTCCTAGGCGGAAAAAATAATTTAGCAGGGAGGAGTCTAGTACAGAGGAAACGGAACTGTTCCGTTATGTGTATTTGAAAACTTTACCAGAAAAAAGGAAAACAAATAAATTCTGGAGGGGGAGGGGTACATTTCGTTTGAAAAAAGGATTAGTTTTTTTTTTTTTTTTTTTTTTTTTGCTGAATTGTGCCCCCCCCCCCCGGTTTTATGATCCCATTACGGTGTCAAAGCGTGTATTAAAAATACATGAATTGCATTTGACATTTACTTTTTTAATTGTCAACTTCGACTCTCTCAGGAAACCCTCTCGGCAGTAGAACTCTTGGATTAAGGCAAAATTACATGCTGATCTTGTCTTTAAATATTCGTTCTCGGCAATTTTTCCTTAATTCTTTTCTCATATTCTTTAAGTTTTATGTTTTGTTTCGTTTCGTTTCGATCTGTTTCGTTTCGTTTCGATTTGGTTCGTTTCGTTTCGATCTGTTTCGTTTCGTTTCGATTTGTTTCGTTTCGTTTCGATTTGTTTCGTTTCGTTTTTGTTTCGTTTCGCACTTTACAGGGACCCCATATTTCATGTGATAAAAAGAATCTCAAACTAGAAAGGTTAAATTGCTTATTGTTGGGGCAACAAGAGTGTCTTCCTCTTACACTACAGGGTTCAGACTCCAAGATGCTAAAATAGCCATGATAATGCTGCAAAATATGCCTCTCGGGACTTCTTTTTCACTTTCATTTAAGGTGATTGCTGTCCAGTATATATTATATATTCCGTGTTGGAAACGAGCATATGTAATGTACTATATTAAAAAAATATTTTTTTTTTCAAAAACTATTTTTAGCCGAAAATGGCATTGACCTTTGATAATAGACCTTGAAATAACAGTTACTGTTGTTTCCAATGGTCCTAAAAGACAAGGTTCTGCCTACATCATGAGCAACTCTTCCAAGACTCGGGGGGGGGGGGGGGGTATATGAATTTATATTAGGCCTATCATATGACCATCATTCACTTATATGATGGTAATCTATTTTGATCAAGAATAGAGCTATCTTCAGAAGAGAACACTTAAGCAGAAAATTTCAGATGCCCACCACGTTATGATAATGGCGCACAGATAGATACAAAAAAATTCTCTGAATATACTTATATTCTTGACCAGCATATAAATAAGAATGGTGCTTGTAAGTTATATGATCAGCCAAAAATAATTTCATATTTAATATATTCCCGTGGAACATATCATTTGCGTATCACTTGATATGCGACCGTGTGTATGTCCAAATTCAAGGTAAAAAAAATTCATTCATACAATTCAACTATAATACCACTAAAAGTATATCAATATTAACATATAGGAAACATATAAGACAAAAAGCCAACTTAAATTAAAATGTTGAGGAGCAAAAACATGTAACTGAATAACAGGCGCCACCTGCAATGTTGACAGATCGGCAACCAGACAAAAAAAAAACAGCAACACTTGTAGGGTTCTTCATTCATACAGAGTTTCATCAAAATCCCGTCAGTGGTTCTGGAGAAGTCCAATATGGATGAAAATACCCCCCCCCCCCCCCCACCTTTAATTTTTCTCAAAAGTAAAAAATCTAGAAAGTTAGTAGCTACTATGCATTTCAGCCTATTCAATGCTATTCGGACCCATTTTCGCGATTGTAATTAATTAAACAATTGAAATTGATGCATTTGACAATTATATTAGCTAATTTTTACTCTTCTTTATATGGAAGTTTCGTTTTACCAAATTTTTAATATTTTGATCTGCAAATATTAAGGGGATGGGGCATACTATTTAAAGTTATTTCTTCAAGTATTCAAAATTTTAGAACATTTAGACCAGAAATAGATTTTTAATGAATGCCCTGTTTACACGACGGGTTTAAATTAAATCGAATTTAATGCGCATTAGATTTTAGCTGCGTTCACACGGAGAATCTAATGCGCATTAGTTTAATTCGCATTAGATTTAATGCGCATTAGATTTTGTCGTGTGAACGCAAAGCGAATCTAATTCGCATTAAATCTGGCGCATGCGTATATGATATACTAGAATTCTATGGTACATTTCCATCATAACTGGGCACTTTTAATTACCCTTGGACCTCGATACATAGAATAATGGTTAAAAATACTTGATTTCATTCACAATGAGCACTCTAAGTACAGTGTCTCTTTACTTGCGTAGAGTGACGTTATATTATGACGTCATTTTATCTCACAATGACGTCATGCAATGCATGCATAAGTACAACTTACGAAAAGGTAAATTATTATGAGCAAAACAATATACCGGCATGCATTCGACCCTTTCACTATCTAAAGTATACGGCTCTTAGTGCAAATGTACCAAAATCTAATGCGCATTAGAATGTGTCGTGTGAACGCAAAGCGAATCTAATTCGCATTAGAATAAAGCGCATCAAATCTAATGCGAATTAGATTTAATGCGCACTCGTGTGAACAGGGCATTAAGTTTAGTTACCTTGACCTTTGACCCCATGACATTGAAAATCAAGAAGGCTCCTTGTCTTGCTATATGCTATCTACATGGTAATTAAATTTGAATTTCCTAAGGCTAACTGTCTAACAGTTTAGACTGTATCGCGTCCACAATACTTACAGCCTAAAACAAATAACTTTATGGAACCCCCCTCCCTTTCTGCAGAATTTCTTACTTGTGTATGGCAAAAGATATACAGTGTATAACCAGAAGTTTCTGATGAGACTAAAGCTCTCCTGGTTGTTTGCTTAGATTAATCTAAGTGACACACCCATTTTCCAAGATCCAGGTGCTTAAACAAAATACAAGACCAGAGAATGATTAATGTAATTGAAAAAGAATAAACTCTATCAATTATACTTTCTGAGAATTGGTGCTCACAAGATTGCATAGTTATATAGGAGAAAATGAGCACAACCGTTTTCAAAGACCCTGGGGACAGGGGTTCAAACAAAAAAAGGTGCAAAAGAATGTGAATAATGCTAAAAGAATTATCTTTCCATCTGTTATACTGTCTGAGAATTGGTACTCACAAATTACATAGAGTTAATAGGAGAAAATGACCACAACCATTTCCCAAGACCATGGGGGTCAGGGGCTCAAACAAAGTATAAGGTTCACATCTAGACAACAGACTGAGAATAATTCAAAAACAATTTTCTTTCTATCAATTATACTTTTCAAGATTGGTGCTCACAAGATTACAAAGGGTTAGAGAAGAAAATGACCCCACTCATTTTCAAAGACACTGGGGGTCAGGGGCTCAAACAAAATATCAGGTGCACATCTAGATCACAGACTGAGAATAATGCTAAAAGAATATTCTTTCCATCAGTTATACTTTCTGAGAATTGGTGCTCATAAGATTACATACAGTTAATAAGAGAAAATGACCGTACCATTTCCCAAGACCCTTGGGGTCTGGGACTCAAACAAAATATCGGGTGTACAGCTACACCACAGACTGAGAATAATGCAAAAACAATTATTTATTATCAATTAGGATGCTCATAAGATAACAGGGTTTTATAGGAGAAAATGACCACACCCATTTCTCAAGACCCTGTAGATTAAGGGGCTCAAACAAAACATCAGGTGCACAACTGGACCACATACTGAGAATAATGCTAAAAGAATATTCTTTCTCTTAATTATACTGTCTGAGAATTGGTACTCACAAGATTACATAGAGGTAATAGGAGATAATGACCACACCCATTTCCCAAGAACCTGGGGGTCAGGGGCTCAAACAAAATATCAGGTGCATATCTAGGCCACAGACTGAGAATAATACAAAAACAATTTTCTTTCTATCAATTATACTTTCTGAGATTGGTGCTCACGAGGTTACAAAGGGTAAATTATATGAGGAAATGACCACATCTATTTTCATAGACCCTGGGGGTCAGGGGCTCAAACAAAATATCAGGTGCACATCTAGATCACAGACTGAGAATAATGCTAAAAGAATATTCTTACTATCAATTATTCTTTATATCAATTATACTTTCTGAGAATTGGTACTCACAGGATTACATATAAGACTTTTATTAAGAGTTATATTGGAGAAAAGGACCACTCCCATTTTCCAAGACCCTGAGGGTCAGGGGCTCAAACAAAATTTCAGGTGCACAACTAGACCACAGACCTATTATAATGCAAAAAGAATTGATTTTGTGCTATTTACAGATTCAGAGGATTCGCACTCACAAGAAAAGTTTAATGGACAGACAGACAGACGGCTGGACGCCGGACGATCACATAAGCTCGACTGGTCTTTGACCAGTAGAGGTAGAGCTGAAAAAAACATAACATATGTGAAAGAACATGCCTTCTTCTTCAAGTATTCAAAATTTCAAAACATTTTGACCAGAAATTGATTTTCAATGAATTTTAAAAATATTTTCACACAGAAAAAGTTATTTTCCCGTTAAATTTTAAGCCCCCAAATGTGTGAAATGACCTTGACCTTTGACTCATGATCTTGAAAAATCAATAAAATTTCATATCTTACTACCATGACTACAGGCTATCTACATGGTAGATTTGAATTTCCTGACGGTTTAGGCTGAATTGGGTCCACAAAGCCTACAGCATAAAAGAAATAAATTTATGTACAATATAAACATATACCACCTTTCCGTTAATTCTACAGAATTTTCTTACTTACCGGTATATATGACAAAAGATATAAAAACATGTTACATATCACAAATGTAACCGCATGTTAACATGTACATGTAAGGCACGGTCCATCTGATATTCTGGGGGAGGGGGGGGGGCTTGGGTTTTTTGTCGGAGCAAGATTATTTTTTTCGCCCCGGACCGGGGCAAAATTATTTTTTTTCTTGCAAAGTTGGAGCAAGGAAATTTTTTTTTTATATCCATTGATGTGAATATTAAGAATGTTTGTGTTTTTTCGATGGAAATTCTTTATTTTTACTTAAATTACTCCAAACATAATTTTTATGTAAAACTTGTATTCACTTTTAAACTGAGAGAGATGAAAGATTTTTACAATATGCGATATATAATTTTTAGTAAACAAAATGTATATAAGGTCATGTAACATGTAAGAGGGCCTGGTGCAAGTAATTTTACATGTAGAAATGAAAACTAGTGAAAAACTTATTTTAATTCTCCTTCCAAGCTTGTATATAAAATTAGACACTATGGTGATACATGTATCTATTAATAGTACTAAATTATATTGATAATGTATTTAAGCATTCTATTTGTTTCAGTCACATGCATTAATCTTTTGATATTTTGAAATATGAACTTGCCATTATAGAAGAAAACTATGGCGAGCGAAGCGAGCCAAAATTTCTTTATAGCAAGTAAAAATTGCAGCGAGCGAAGCGAGCCGAAAAATTTTCAGGAATTTTAAGCAAATTTTATGGTTATTCTTCAAATTCAGATTACTTGTAAGAGCAAGATTATTATTTTATGTCACACCATAAGCAAATTAATTTTTTTCATCAAAATTCAGAGCAAAATTATTTTTTTCGAAAAAAACCCAAGCCCCCCCTAGAATATCAAATGGACCGTGCCTAACCAGCACCAATAAATTTATGTACGGTACATGTACCATTAAAGAGCTAAAATAAATATTCTATTTCAATTGTGAAATTCGCAATTTTTCTAAAAATGCCGCTGTTTTCCATATATAATTTCAAAGGCCCCATTCCCAAAATACCCTTCAAATACAGCCCTTCAAGAATATATGGTGGCTACATGCGAGTTAAAGAAGATCCTGACAATAGCACCGCTTCATGGGACTCATGTATTTATAGTAGAAACATAACAGTTTTTTTTCCTTCAATAAGTTTGAAAGATCCCATACAGAATTATCTCAGTGATTATTTGGATATGGCATGGGTGAGCAATGGCCGCATTAAATCGCTGCAGACTACATGTTAAATACCTGACTGAAATATAGGATATATAGCTTGTAAGTCACGGTCCATTTGATATTCTTGGGGGGGGGGGGGGGGGTTGACAAAAATAATTTTGCTCTGAATTTTGATGAAAAAAAAACTGCATATGGTGTGTTAGAAAAAAAAATAATCTTGCTCTTAAGTAGTCTGAATTTGAAGAATTACCATAAAATTGCGCTTAAAATTCCTGAAATTTTCCCGGCTCGCTTCGTTCGCTACGGTTTTTATTTAAATATACAAAAAAAAAAAATTGGCTCGCTTCGCTCGATGATTGGTTTTCTATCAAAAACATTATTTCGATCTTTAATGGCAAGAATCACATTTGAAGAAAAAGGGCTTCCTTAATGACTTAAATAGATTATCAATATAATTTTTTGCATTACAATTAATAGATACATGTATCACCATAGAGTCTTTTATACATGAGCTTTGAAGGAGAACTTCAGTTTTTCGCCAGTTTACAATTCATAATTTGAAAATTTGTCTAGAAGACCCTCTCCTCAGACTCAGTCTTACTTGTACCTTATATAAATTTTGTTTTCTGAGGATTATATTGTAAGATTCTTTTATTTAGAAGTAAATTATATTTTTGCATAAGAATAAAGTTATATTTAAGAGTTTTCAGAAAACAAAAAAGAATTTCTACTGATAAAACACAAACATTCTTTATATATATATTGCGCATTACTAATGTTAGAAAAAGAATTTCTTGCTCCAACTTTGCAAGAAAAAGTAATTTTGCTCCGGTCCAGGACGAAAAAAATAATCTTGCTCTTATAACCCCCCCCCCCCCCGAATATCAAATGGACCGTGTTTAAGAGTGAAACTATACACATTATTAATTAATGAGTGTCAAGATATATTGCGATATTTTATTGGCTGCATTTTTTGCGATAAATTGTTTCTTTTCATTTTTAACACTTTTGATGTAAAATCAAGTCCCTCTTGGTATGTTTGTCAATACTCTGTTGGTCAACATTGTCAAAACACATCAGACTGTCGGACGTATACTGTCCGGCAAAATTACCTCAACTGTTTGTAACCTACCATAATATCCTATGTAGGTTTGCATATGTCCGATGCATTGAAAAAAGGTTTCGTACAATGTAATTAAAATTCAACGTTTCTGATCCATTACTCTACTTTACTGGGTTTCGTATAGACTGTTGTTCATATTTTCTGATTGAATTTCAAATTGTATATATCATTTGCTTGCAAGAAACACAAGTAAGGACGATCATTGAATCATTTTGATTAATTGCTTTTATTATAAGTAATTTTATTTATAAATGATGTTGATCATGTGTCCCTGTTTCAATGAGACTGCATGATTATGGCAAAATCAAAGTGATTCAAGGATCTATTTATCTTCAGTGGCAGATCCAGCGCCCCCTATGTCGTCAAGGGGCGAATTTTGCCGATTTTATACTGAAAATGGGCCAAAATATATCTGTTTTTGGAAAATTTTGGGTCAGTGCCGGGCCTGGCCGAGGGGGGGGGGCAGACGACCCCTCCGTACCCCCCTGAATCCGCCACTGATCTTATATAATTAATAAGGGTGCGATATATTGCGATTTGCATTTTGTATACTGATGCGATACAAACTTATCAAATATCGCAATATATAATTTCATATATAGCGATACACTGTTACACCCCTAAAGGCCAGGACAAACTGGCAAGTCTTCCAGAGGATTACTGACTGTTCCTGACTCTACATGTAATAAAGCAAACCTAAACGATTTACCATTCAACTTGTATTTCATATCTATAGAGGTTAATTGTTATATAGGAAAAACCTCAAGGTGTCAATATGTGCCTGACCTGAAACATTGTACAACATAACGCTTGCATTCAAAGAGACAAAGAAAAGGCAAGCTGAATAGTCCGTTCTTGGGATCGACCGTTAAAAATCTTGATTATACACATCAGACTACGGACATCAAGAACCTCGCCAAACTTTTGAATTGTTATGTCATAGTTAATTGAAGGTTTTTCGTTTTGTTTCCAGTGCTTTGTGTTTGACATCACAATTGAAACGTGATGTCCGTACAGTGATACTGAAAAGTGCCAGTCCGAAGGATTTGACCGGCAAAATTTCATTCGAGATCACCAACAAAAAGTTGTTAGTTTTGCCACACAATTCTTTATTCGGACAGGCTTCATTATGCCCCCGGAATCACAAATTCGGGGGCATATAGTTTTTGGCCTGTCCGTCTGTTTGTCTGTCTGTTTGTCCGAAAAAACTTTAACATTGGGCATAACTTTTGAATGGTAAGTGATAGGGCTTTCATATTTCACATGTGTGTTCCTTTTGACAAGACCTTTCCATTGATACCAAAATTGTTGACCTTGACCTTTCACATACTTAGCAGAAAATGAAGTTTTATTTTTATATTTTATTTTTTTTTCTTACACTATATCAGTCACAAATATATATCATATATCTAAGTATGTAGATATAATGTAGTTTTTTTTTTATTTTATGATAGAATATAGTGGAGAGAAAAAGAGAAGAGAGGGGGGGGGGGGGGGGGGGGGGGTACATTCACTCACATTTACACATACATGCACACATAACATATTAGAAAATGAAGTTTATACTAACAAAGATGCCACCGGGGGCATTCGTGTTTCACAAACACAGGCTTTTTTTCAAAATGACTGGCACTCCTAGTCTAGCCATCAAAAGAAAGATCTCGGAAATCATCTATTCCAGTCGTATTATTGATAGTAAAGCTTAATCTTATGTAATGTATTTGAATGTGATTGCTGATTGTTCAGTTTTGCTTAATCATGTTTATTAGAGTCAATCCTCTAGAAAACTAGTCAATTTGTGTTAATATCTTGACTCAAATCCTGAATTTCAGTCCCACTTTCAACCACAGTGGTCTGCTGCCAACACACCGAAGCAATTCAAATAATCAAATGCTGTTGGCCGTTTATGCAGCTGTGACTATTCAGGTATCGTGCCCGGTTAGCTCATTCAGTAAGAGTGTCTCCCATGTAAGCAGAAGGTCTCGGGTTCGATTCTCAGACCAGCCATGCGATTTGTTATTCTTACCATTATTTCACTCTTTTATTGAATTAAACAACACAAACTCGAACCGAACCGGAAAAAAAAACGAGAACCCAGTCTTTCCCAATAACATCGGTCCGCCGGTCCTGACAGGCAAAATTACGTTTGGACCGGTGCTTTCCTCTCGATAGTCAGTCAGAATGACCGATGCCTTCTGGCGAGCAAGTTTTTATAGCGAGCGGAGCTCGCTGCAAAGGCC
The DNA here is from genome assembly GCA_033119305.1 of Pinctada imbricata. NCBI lineage: Eukaryota > Metazoa > Mollusca > Bivalvia > Pterioida > Pteriidae > Pinctada > Pinctada imbricata. The sequence goes on along the minus strand of VSWD01000005.1, from coordinate 104,886,367 downwards.
AAAGGGGCCTTTGCGAGCGAAGCTCGCCCTTATGGTAACGCGTATACACTTAGTATGCTGAATCAGTGAATGAGAATGTACAACTATGCTTTCAAAAACAATCGTCCCACAGAGTTACTGCGGAGATGATGTATATATATACTGCCATTTACATCTTTTTTCGACATGCAAGTTGACGTATAATACGGTATATGCTATACTCAATTTTTGTTTATTACAGTTTAATTTATTGACATAATTTTTCGTAAAGCAGATTACGATATCGCATCAAAACAATGTCATCAGCGCAGAATCTCGAGGAAATCCGACATTTCCGATGATTCGATCTAAACGGGATTTAACTCCGACAGCTTTTCTCGTCTCAGGTGGTTTCGTACTGTCGGAAGTCGGAATAAGGTTTTTTTTTCTTTTGGTCGATATTTTATTGTAATTTATTTTCATTAAACCTTTTTCTTAAAAGATTTAAATGGCTTGAAATGAAAAAAAAATCACATGTAGGAAATATCTGAGCTTAGGTCGATTCCGTTTTTAACTAGGTCTGTTTATAAATCCTTGGTCTGGCTGAGCACCGTGTACTTTGAAACTAGATCGTTGATATAAGTTATCAACATCAGACACCTTTTTTTATTGCTCGTAGTTTTCTGTAAATCTCCCCTCTAATATCTGCCTAGATAGTCTAGGCCAAAATGGCAATCATCAAACAGAAAGTTTCACAAATATTATAAGATAAGATAAACCGTCATAGTCTAAAAACAAAACGGAAGAAAATAAAAAAGAAGTATCTTTTTTATGCCCCCGGAATCACAGATTCGGGGGCATATAGTATTTGGCCTGTCCGTCTGTTTGTCTGTTTGTCCGAACTAAAACTTTAACATTGGGCATAACTTTTGAATGGTAAGTGATAGGGCTTTCATATTTCACATGTGTATTCCTTGTGACAAGACCTTTCCTTTGATACCAAAATTTTTGACCTCGTGACCTTGACCTTGACCTTTGACCTACTTTTCAAAAACTTTAACATTGGGCATAACTTTTGAATGGTAAGTGATAGGGCTTTCATATTTCACATGTGTATTTCTTGTGACAAGACCTTTCCATTGATACCAAAATTTTTGACCTCGTGACCTTGACCTTTGACCTACTTTTCAAAAACTTTAACATTGGGCATAACTTTTGAATGGTTAGTGATAGGGCTTTCATATTTCACATGTGTATTTCTTGTGACAAGACCTTTCCATTGATACCAAAATTTTTGACCTCGCGACCTTGACCTTGACCTTTGACCTACTTTTCAAAAACTTTAACATTGGGCATAACTTTTGAATGGTAAATGATAGGGCTTTTTTATTTCACATGTGTATTCCTTGTGACAAGACCTTTCCAAGTATCTTTTTAATGCCCCCGGAATCACAGATTCGGGGGCATATCGTTTTTGGCCTGTCCGTCTGTTTGTCTGTCTGTCCGAACTAAAACTTCAACATTGGGCATAACTTTTGAATGGTAAATGATAGGGCTTTCATATTTCACATGTGTATTCCTTGTGACAAGACCTTTCCATTGATACCAAAATTTTTGACCTCGTGACCTTGACCTTTGACCTACTTTTCAAAAACTTTAACATTGGGCATAACTTTTGAATGGTAAGTGATAGGGCTTTCATATTTCACATGTGTATTCCGTGTGACAAGACCTTTCCATTGATACCAATATTTTTGACCTCGTGACCTTGTTCTTGACCTTTGACCTACTTTTCAAAAACTTTACTATTGGGCATAACTTTTGAATGGTAAGTGATAGGGCTTTCATATTTCACATGTGTATTCCTTGTGATAAGACCTTCCCATTGATACCTACATTTTTGACCTCGTGACCTTGACCTTTGACCTAATTTTCAAAAACTTTAACATTGGACACTTTTGAATGGTAAGTGATAGGGTTTTCATATTTCACATGTGTATTCTTTGTGACAAGACCTTTCCATTGATACCAAAAGTTTTGTCCTCGTGACCTTGACCTTTGACCTACTTTTCAAAAACTTTAACATTGGGCATAACTTTTGAATAGTAAGTGATAGGGCTTTCATATTTCACATGTGTATTCCTTGTGAGAAGACCATTTCATTGATAGCAAAAAGTTTTGACTTCTTCACCTTGACTTTGACCTTTCACGTACTCAACAGAAAATGGCGTTTATACTAACAAAGATGCCACCGGGGGCATTCGTGTTTCACAAACACAGGCTTTATTTACGGATTTAATCAGATTTATTTTCTCTCCGCTCGCACAAAAAGACATTGCCTTGATTCATATTAATTTGAGGTCTTTCGTGAGAAATTGATCACAGGCGCCAGATTCATAGAAAAAAAAACACATCTTAAACTCCCGTTTCTCTTTTCTTTACTCTTTCCTGTAAAAGGATAAAGAGAAGAGAAAGGGTGTTTTAGATGGGTTATAATTTTCTCTCTAGGAATCTGGTGCCTGTGAAATTGATCACGCTCTTGTAAACATTTCATGATTGTAATTTTAATTTCCTTGTTTTAAAATTTGCGAGAATATGATTGACCAGTTTTCAGAGGTTGTACTTTCGAAAAAATTATGCAATAAGTATTTTGAACTATCAAAAACTTTTAACTTATTCAAAAACGTCTTACCAGGAGCTATCATATGACACCAAGATCGTTCATATCAAGGAATATATAGTAGCGTTATTCTTATAAAACGTTTTATTTGAATTACGTAATATTTGCATGCACATTTCTCTTAAAAGGCTACCGATAGAAAAAAGTGAAAGGTCTCAGACGAAAGGAAATCGCCTCTGCTTTCAAATGAGCCGAGTCGCATAAAAACAGACCAAAATTTAAGATTCTGTAGAAGGTTATGTGTTTACACGATATAGGGGGCGCTGCGGTCGAAGAACGATAACATAGACTCAATAACAGTGCACAGGCTAGATTTTACTCCAAAAGTAATGATGGCGAAGTTTCATCGTCCTAGCTTAAAGGGTTCTTGAGAAATCCCTGAAGGGTACCTGTAAAATGCGAAACGAAATGGAAACGAAATGAAATGGAAACGAAACGAAATTGAACAAAACGAAACGAAATGAAACGAAACAAAATGAAAACGAAACGAAATGAAATAAACCATAAACCGCTTTGAAGGCGGTAAGGCCGGATTGCGAAGTGTTTGTATTAGATGACGTATACATTTTTGCACAGACAGAAAGGTCAAAGGTCATTAATACTATTGCACAATGTAAAAAAGCTTATAAGGAATCTAAATGCGAAATATCAAAGCCCTACCCCTTATGGTTCAGAAGTAGGTCAAAGGTCAATGTCAAGGTCATTTGATCAAAAGTCATGATATCAAATGAAAGGTGTGGTCATGAGGATTCTAAAACTGAAATATCAAAATCCTACCTCTTATAATTTAAAAGTAGGTCAAAGGTAAATGTCAAGGTCATTAGGTCAAAAGTCATGATATCAAATGAAAGATCTCGTCATAAGGAATCTATATGTGAAATATCAAAACTCTAATTTAACTCGTATAGTTTAAAAGTAGGTCAAAGGTCAATGTCAAGGTCATTTGATCAAAAGTCATGATATCAAATGAAAGGTCTGGTCATGAGGAATCTACATGTAAAATATCAAAACCCTACCTTTTATACTTTAAAAGTAGGCCAAAGGTCAAAGTCAAGGTCACTAGGTCAAAAGTCATGATATCAAATTAAAGTTCTGGTCATAGGGAAATCAATATGTTAAATATCAAAACCCTACCTCTTATAATTCGAAAGTAGGTCAATGTCAAGGTCACTAGGTCAAATGCCATGATATCAAATGAAAGTTCTGGGCATGAGGAATCTATATGTGAAATATCAAAACCATACCTTCTATAGTTAAAAAGAAGGTCAAAGGTCAATGTCAAGGTCACTAGGTCAAAAGTCATAAAAAAAATGAAAGGTCTGGTCAAAGATTCTGCATGTGAAATTTCAAAGCCATAGCCTCTATACTAGTAGTTCATGAAATATACCCAGATTTATTATTTTCAAAAGTAGTTCAATATCCAAGGTCAAGGTCACAAGGTCAAAACTTTTGGTATTCATGGTGAGGACTTGTGACAAGGAATACATTTGTGAAATATAAAAGCCCTATCATTAACCATTCAAAAGTTATGGCCAAGGTTAAAGTTTTTCAAAAGTAGGTCAAACTCAAAGGTCAAGGTCACAAGGTAAAAATGTTCGGTATCCATGGAAAGGCCTTGTCACAAGAAATATACAAGTGAAATATGAAAGCCCTATCACTTGCCATTCAAAAGTTATGACCAAAGTTAAAGTTTTTCAAAAGTAGGTCAAACTCCAATGTCAAGGTCACTGGGTCAAATTTTGTTGCTGTGTTTGATTCGCCTCATCATGGTCTATCAACATGTCAAGTTTCAAGTTGCTCCTCTAAACAGTTTTCTCTCAACGGACTTTAACGCAACACTTTTTAAAATAACCAAAATGTTGACGCTCTGACGGACGGACAGACAGACGGACAGACGGACTTCGCCATTTCATAGACCGGATTTTACTTCGCAATCCGGCCAACAAAACGAAATGAAACGAAACGAAATGGGAACAAAATGAAACGAAATACGTGTAAGAAGAAACAAAATTCATTTACTTGTAAGTTGTTTTTTTTTTTGGGGGGGGGGGGGGGGGTTGAGGTGGGGTGGGTTGGGGTATGGGGGTTTGAAATATCTGTTTTTGTTTTGACCGTGAGAATGAAAGATCCAGAGGGGATCGGATGGTCAGGATACCCTTTTAATAAAAATAATAAAGTATGAAAAGGAAATCAGAGTATTAGTGTATATTTTATTTTCAAATCTTTTCAAAGAAAATGGGTAAATTTTAAAGGGATGAAAGGGTGAGGTTTATATATATGCAGCAAAGAAATTGTTCGTTCAAGCACAAATACCCAGAGAAGAAAGGGAAAAGAATATCTAGCTATATTCAATTTTGAACCAGTTTGAGACTTTTTACAATTGATATGCATTTTTATTTCATCATTATTTCTGGGGCAAGGATTTGAAAATAAGATATTCACTAATAATCTTATTCATTTTCATATTTAATTATTTATTTTGAAAGGGTATCCTGACCATCCAATTAGCTATGGATCTTTCATTCTCACTTTTAAAACAGATATTTCACCCCCCCCCCCTCCCCCCCAACACACACCTCTCACCCCTCCCCCAAATGAAAATTAACCAGTATATAATTTTTTTCTTTTTACATGTATATGTATTTCGTTTCATTTTATAACTATTTCGTTTCATTTCATTTCGTTTTGTTTCGTTTTCATTTCGTTTCGTTTTGTTCAATTTCGTTTCGTTTTCATTTCGTTTCTTTTCGTTTCCATTTCGTTTCGCATTTTACAGGTACCCATGCATCGCTGAACGAAACTTCCGGAAGTCGGAAGACTTTATGATGTTTATATTCCATACCGTATTTATGAAACTCGTTGTGATTTTAATCCCTTCGCCAAGGCTCGGGGATGTAAAATTCACACAACTCGTTTCATAAATACCGTATGAAATAGAAAATCATTTGAGATCCTATATATGATATTATCATAGCATTATCATATCGATCATAAACATATTACATCATATATCATCTTTCACATCAGCTATATACATGTATGTACAGTATGTCTACATTTGTATTTCATTCAACATTCAAAGACACAAACAAGATCCAGTGGCGGATCCAGCGCCCCCTTTACCGGAGGGTCAAGGGGCGAATTTTGCCGATTTTTACTGAAAATGGGCCAAAATATACCTGTTTTTGGACAATTTTGGGTCAGTGCCGGGGGGAGGGGGGGCGGACGCCCCCTTCGCACCCCCCTTAATCCGCCACTGAGATCTGACAAACATCTTTGCTGTGTTTGCTTTTCTCTGGTTAGCTTACTGGCCGATACTTGTTCAGTTTATAAAAGTCATCACCAATAGACAAAAATATAAAAGCAAGATATATATATGGCAGTTTGCCTACGTAAAGACGTGGTTTTTAAAATAAGACTCTGACACTGATCTATAAATGTATGTCATAAAATGACTTTTAAACTTATATAAATACATCTTCAATCACTAAAGATACAACAACAAACAAACAGTCAACAACAACAAAAAAAAGCTGGTGCAAAATGAAATACTTGACAAACTACAATAAGTTAAGTACTGGAAATTATCGTGAAATGATAAGAATACTGCGCGAATGAAAATGAAAAAAATAAAATATAATCTATTCGAGAGTTTAACATTAGAACACCATCAAGTTTTCCATTCTCATGGTAGGAATCCAAGACAAGAGTAAAATAAACACAGTACAAATGACGCGATCATCAGACGTCCGTGGTAATACCGCCTCTCTGTTAGGGTCGTACTATATCCCAACATCTCCAAGGTAACGCCGTTATCGGGTCGAAAAACAGTTCCCGCCACCATGGATAACAAGGCGGCGACGCCCATGAGATGGGAATGCTGACCATAGGCGTATTGACATACGTATATGATGTATGCAGGTCCAAGTTTACTTCGTATATCTTGAAGTTTTGTTTTCAGCCATGTTGGTCGTCGGACAAACTGTGGGACTGATCCGATAAATATTCGCAAAACAACCCAATTTGGAAATAGACGGGAAATGATCTCGTATTTTACGTCAAAAATGACCGCAAGAAAAAATAGAAAAACGTTGAGTCTTACAGTTTTCAGTTGATCCAGATCAAATCTCGAGTCCCTGGATATTGCCAGCATCGCCAGGAATGTAGAAGACCATATTGGAAAAGTAAAGACTTCACTCAAACGAATACTTGTGACAAATCCAAATATAAGTAAAAAGACAACAAGAGGAAGGTTCTCACGACGATAGGTCTTCTTGAAATACAGGGTAATCGCAGCAGCGCATGATGCACACGATATTATATTTTGGACAATCATATTTTCACTTGTCCTATAACTTTCGTCAAGTACAGTGCAATTATTTACATTTAACAATCGCTGCATGCTGCTTATATAATGTTACAGACAGAAAGTAATAACCATTCTTCGTAGCAGATATGAAACTTAATTCACGTAATCGGAAAATCAGCTGTTACTAAAAATAGAAGGGAAACTCCAAATCTGCACAATTTGGAAATGGAAAGAACGTACGCCTGACGATGTTTCAAGCGTTTGGAACTCTTTGGTAAAAAAAAAAGGGGGGGGGGCAAAAAGACTTAAATTACACCCGGAAACCAGAACCTTTATCTATTTTTTTAGAATATACAGAAGCAATTTTTTCCTTCATATAACTTAAACGATTTTTCCCCTAGCTTAGGCACGGTCCATTTGATATTCTGGGGGGGGGGGGGGGGGGGGGGGGGGGGGGGGGGAGGGGAGGCTTGGGGTTTTTGTCGGAGCAAGATTATTTTTTTCGCCCCGGACTGGAGCAAAAAAAATTTTTTTTTCGTGCGAAGTTGGAGCAAGAAAATTTTTTTTCAACATGTGATGTGCAATATATTAAGAATATTTGTGTTTTATCAATAGAAATTCTTTATTTTTATTCAAAACTCCTAAATATTACTTTATTTTTATGAAACAGAGAGATACAAGTACTTTACAATATAATCCTCAGTAAGAGGGTCTTAGGGAAGGGTTTTCTAGACAAATTTTCGAATTTAGAATTGTAAATTGGGGAAAAACTGAAGTTCTCCTTTAAGCTTGCATATAAAATTAGACTATGGTGATACATGCACCTATTAATAGCAATGCATGATATTGACAATAATATTTAAGCCTTTTTTCCATTCATATTAGATGTAATCTTTTGTTATTTTCAAATACGCACTTTGCCATTAAAAAATTAATGCTTTGATAGAAAACAATGGCGAGCGAAGCGAGCCAAAAATTTTTTCTAAAATAAATTGAAAACAAGGGCGAGCGAAGCGAGCTGGAAAATTTTCAGGAAGTTTTAGCGAAATTTTATGGTAATTCTTCAAATTCAGATTACTTGTGAGAGCAAGATTATTTTTTTCTGACACACCATCAGCAAATTCATTTTTTTTCATCAAAATTCAGAGCAAAATTATTTTTTCGAAAAAAAAAAACCCAAGCCCCCCCCCCCCCCCCCCCCGAATATCAAATGGACCGTGCCTTAGATCAGATCGATGGAACCATTATATATAAGGAAGCTTTCTCTCTCTCTCTCTCTCTCTCTCTCTCTCTCTCTCTCTCTCTCTCTCTCTCTCTCTCAAATTATCCTTGTTTTTATTTTATTTTTTTCGTTCTGGTCAAAGGGACATTGTTCACAATGGTTCATGAAGTAAATATAACAAACATGCAATTTAAACTGCTATGATTTATATACTAGTAATGACAGGCCTTTTATATTTATAATTCATACACAGATTCACTTTAAAAAGCACTACATTTTGTTACCATGACTTTTGACTCTGTGACATTGTGACCTTGACCTTCATCCTGTGCAACATTTTAGGTTTAGAAGTTTTGAAAGCAGATTTCTTTTATACTAGTAATGGTATGCCTTTCATATTTAATACACGCATTCACCACAAAAAGTACTACAGTTTGGTACCATGACTTTTGACCCTCTGTAGCCTTGACTATCACCCTTTACAACATTTTAGGTTAAGAAGTTTTGAAAATAGATATCTTTTATACTGTAAATGGTAGGCCTTTCTATATGCATCGTCCCTGATGTCCTGTGTAGAAATTGAACCATATGTATGGGATATACAATTCTATATCTGAGTAGGACATACATGTAGGAGAACCAAACATCATGACATATATTTGGAATTATTATAATTTTTGGTCATCATTATTATATTTACTTTCATGTGTCTCAGATACTTGTATGAAATTATTTTGAATTGTATGTAATTGTAATATGTAATGCAATGCTCACCAGGGCCCATTCTGGAAATAAACTATTCTTATTCTTATTCATAGTTTATACACATATTCACCGCACAGAGTACTACAGTGTGGTATCATGACTTTTTACCATGTGACCTCGACCTTGGGCTTATGTTGAAATTAGGTAAAGAAATTTTGAAATCAGATTTCTTTCATACCATAATTGGTAGGCCTTTCATATTTCATGTTAACATTCACCACAAAAAGTACTATAGTTTGGTATCATGACTTTTGACATTGTGACCTCGACCTTGACCTTGACTTGGCTTGTGTTGCAATTTAGGTTAAGAAGATTTGAAAGCAGATTTCTTTCATACTATAAATGGTAGGCTTTTCATATTTCATACAAACATTCATTACAAAGAGTGCTACAGTTTGATATCATAACTTTCGACCATGTGACCTTGGGCTTATTTTTTAATTAGGTTAAGAAATTTTGAAAGCAGATTTCTTTCATACTATAAATGGAAGGCTTTTCATATTTCATACAAATATTCACCAAAAAAAGTACTACATTTTGGTATCATGACTTTTGACCTTGTAACCTTGACTTTGGGCTTATGTTGCAATTTAAGTTAAGAAGATTTGGAAGCAGATTTCTTTCATACATGCACACATACTTTCTCCATGAAGAGCATTACATGTATATTTTTGTATCGCGACTTTTGGCCTTAACCCTTACTTTGGGCCTTTGTAAGAAGTAATGAATTTCATGACCAGAATAATAGAACTGCAGCCATACTAAGGACTAACTTTTCATACCAAAGCATTTAATCCTGAATGAGAGTTTCAATTTGAACATAAATGGACCCGTTTATATAAAACGCCCCACGAGGGGGGGGGGGTTGTTGGGGGGTTGTTATAATTCGTCCACTTTAGGGCAATTCTAGTTAGTACTTAGTAAGTGAATGGAGCAAGATGATTATCTTTACAATGAATTTACAATGAATATTAATTCTTATTAGATTTTTTACACCAAAGCAAACTACAAAATACTTTATTTTCAACATGTCCAATTGGTCCCATTGAAAAAAAAAAAATACATATGTAATGATATATATAGAATACATATTATATGTGCCAATGTCGCATTACCTCTAAAACTCTTGTGACAAATATTTCATATTGTTATACCCTTATCAGTATATCTCTATATAAAATCTCCATAGGAAAAATGCCTATAAATTCGAATAATTGACCAAGCAGTCAATATTTACATCAATATTGACCCTAGGGCAATAGTTAAAAAAATATTGACCGATAAACGGTAAATCGTTTGTGACGTCACGTTGTTGATGACGCTATTAGCTCTACCTATTTTTCCGCGCTCTTTCTCTTATAGACGAAAATGAACGTAAACATGCAGGGTTAATCGGTTCGCTGCAGTATTAATGTAAGGTATAACAAAACAATTATTGACTGTGAATTCGGCCTCGGGCAATATTTTGTCTGAAGGTCCAACAAATCATATATTGCCCTCATTCTTAGTCAATATTTATATAATACTACCGGTCATATACCATTATATTACTTGTTAAATGTATTTTTTATATATATAATTTAACTATTCCCGTAATGTCTGTATAACGCCTATACAAACGTACGGCGCGAAATTTTATCTATAGCTGTATAGACAATGTCGCCTATTATGACGTCACTAACGGCGAGCGCCGCTACGTTATGGCCTGTTCAAATATCACATCGCCAGTTTTGAACTTGAAAATCAACCACGATAAAATGACATCAATTGCAAAATAAACTAGATGATTAAATAGTGATTTAATTAAATTATAAGAAATGACTGTAATATTTTTTCTGTCTATCGATGTATAGACAAAAACCGATGCACAAACAAAATATAATCCGCTTCGCGGATTATATAGTTTGTGCATCGGTTTTTGTCTATACATCGATAGACAGAAAAATTATTACAGTCATTTCTTAAATATCATTATATATGTATTTTTACGATGAATATTAATTCTTGACCAAAAAAAAAAAAAAGATAAAAAGGGCTTCATGATGTCTAGTCTGGTTCCCGAGATCGGGAACCAGACTACATGATAATTTATTTAGATATGTCAAATCACATTTTCCGTTGTATTGTGCATTGTTTCTACTAAAACGCAATCATTCTTTTCGGCAGTATGGCCGTAACTGCAAAGACGTCCTTTGAAAAATCAAAACAGCAGTTACTGCCACTCTTGCGTATTTTTCACGAATAGCAGATTTTTTTCCCGTATACTGTTCGCTTCAGATCGACTCCACCTCTATATTTGTAGCCGTGTATATTATATTTAAATACGCATAGTGACTGAAAAAATCGACATTTTTTGCTTCCGCCACATTTGGATGGCCGTAAAGTTCTGCAGGTACGGTCATCCGATTACCCCAGTCCATTGAATGTTTAAAAGAAAATTTTATTTTTATATACACGTTCACAACATGCACAGATCGTGCTAAAGTACTTGTTTTTTTTTTTATCGTTTCATATAATTTAGATTTTGTCTTCATGTCTGTCTTTATTGCAATTCAATAATTATTTTGAAGTCACTTTTATCGGAGGATATGAAATAATGACAAGTTAGATTAATTGAAATATGTAGTAAAACTTCTTCTATTGGGCCTCTCCATTTTTTAAGAACAAAAACACGCCTTTTTTGCATAATTTTGCTAAGTTCTGTGTTAGGGAAAATAAATACAATATATAAATAAAAACCCGTTATCAGTTTTGTTTTCTAAAACCGGGAATGCTCGTCATATCAGCATAGGTAAACCCATGCTATAAAGTCGTATATAGGATTACAGGTGATATATGTTTTATCTATCGTAGTTTTCGAAAACTCGAGGTAGGAAATCCAGGTGATAAAATAATCAATTGAACTGGATGCACTGGCGCTCCGTCGTCCCCTTTTAGCATGTTAAGTAGCCCCGACTATCGCTGCTCTTTTCAGTGTATTTTCGTTGGGGGCACCGCGCCCCTTAGATCAGCAACATTTCAAGCGCGGATCCAGAGGGGGGGTCGGGGGGGTCCGGACCCCCCCTGAAATTTTCGAAACTTTGCTAAATTTTTGTTATTAATATGCATATTTCATAAGATTAAGTCCCAATTCTCCTTTTGTTGTCATAATATTTGAAAAATATATCATGAATTTGTATTAGAAATCTTTCATTTTGATTATATTTTGCCGTCAGTATTTCAAAAATTTTCTTGCTCGCTTCCGCTCGCCAGAATTTATTACATACTTGTACATGTACGTTATTTTCAAATGATGCTGCGCTTTCCTATACATACTATATACAACACATATACATTACACCTAGGTCAATAAACAAGGGCATTAAGGAAACGAACAGAAACTGAAAAAGACACAAATAATGAATTTTATTCCAATTCTTGGAAAAAAAAATTCGCTGGCTCGCTATCGCTCGCCATTTGTTGTATTTACATATTAGAACTGACGATCAATTTAATCAATTACTATGATGTAAAAAATTCAAAAGTTTTTAAGCTGTTAGCTCGCCATTGCTTTCCAGTCACCTGTTTTATCAATAATTAGAGACAGAACTGACAATCATCAATCAATAACTTTACTTTCTTGCGGTTTTTTTTTTCTTTTTTTTTTCTTTCCTTTTTTTTTTTTTGGCTCTTCAAAAAATTCGGACTTTAGGACCCCCCCTGAAAAAAATTTCTGGATCCGCCCATGCATTTGTATACCGTCTTTTGGCTTTTAGGCACGACCAACCACCCAAATTCCTGTATCTAATTAACCCCCGCAAACAAAGTTTGGGGGTATATATAGGACTCATCCTGTCTGTCCATCACACCTTGTCCAGAGCATACATGTAACTCTCCTTCATGTGAGTGGATTTCAATAATATTCTACAGAAATGTTTCATATAACCTAAGGATGTTTCATGACCTTGAACTAGGTCATATAGTCAAAGGTCATTAAGACACCATTAGTAAAACCTTGTCCAGAGCATAACTCCTCCCCTAGCCGCGGAAACGGCCAACGACTCTTGGAAATTTGGTTGGTAGGGGTGCGTTGGCCGCGGGAATCTACATTGAACAAATCCGGGACCTAAATTCAGGATATGGCCGTCACGAATCGGTAAATTTTCCAGGGGATTATTGACTGTGTCTCACCCGAATAAAATAAAACTAAACGATCGACAATCATATTTAACCTTGTAAAGCTTTAACATCAATGATACGGCCGGGATTCTACTTGCCTCCGCGTCGTCTCTTCGAATTCAAGCGCCATGTTGTAAGTTTACACTCATGCGTCAGGTCAAACATGTGACACCGCGAGGTTGTTTCCATAATAACGTCCATACAAATGGATCGAACCAACGTCATGGGTATAAGGTCAAGGTCACAATAGACACAAATAGTAAAACTTTGTCCAGAGCATAACTCCTCCCCCTGTGAATGGATTTCAATATTTCACAGAAATGTTCTCATACATGACAAGTTTGAACTTGACATCAGGGCTTCTCTGTAGGCAATTCACATTCTTAAATTTTCATCGCTGTACGTCATAAATTACAAAATGTACGAACATGCTTTTAACAGGAGTTCAATGGGCCACATAGCTCACATAGAACAAGTGAAATCTTGTGGTGATGCTGTAATTGGCCTCTGATACACTCTCAATAAGAAAAGTACCGGAGACAGAAATTTTATTTTCTAAATGAATTATTTACTATGTATGTTATTTTATCAATATTTAAAAAGAAACACTGTCCAACATTCGTGGTTTAGAAATTGCTTTCCGTAAGGTTTCGTGAAATTCTGTGCGTTATTGCGTAGGAGAATTCAAAAATTTATCAGCCAATTAGAGCCCTAAATGGCCATACATGTATCTGTTGACCGATTGGCACAAAAAAACACAAACTTGTTAGGGAACCTTGACTAATTACTTCCTCTATGCGGCGGATGCGGAGAATTCAAAAATTTGTCAGCCAGTCAGATCCATCGGTAGGCATATTTGTAGATTAGCACCAAAAACACAAACTTGGTAAACCTTGAGTAATATAGTACTTGTTACCTGTATTAAAGGTTTCGTGAAATTCTGTGCAGCGATAGAAGAGAAGTGGGAAATATGTCAGCAAGTCAGAGCGGCAACATTTGTTGACCGATCGGCACGAAAAACACAAATTTGGCACAAGACCTTGCGTTCTTGCTGCCTTTGAAAGTTCAAGAAATTCTGAGCAGTGGTCGCAGAAGAAATGCGTCTACGGACGGACGGGCGAGCTAAAACCTGTTTCGATACATACCAAGTTTCATCTTGACCTTTTGACCCCAAAATCAAATCGATGAAGGTGACAAATTACTAGATTTATGGAGTTGAAACACTTTTCCATATACGGCATGTTTGACATAATGATTGACCTTTTCTCCACGAATGGATTATTTATTACTTATATGTTAATTTCATCAATGTAGGCCAAGAATTAGGAAAGTGTATATTCGTGTTCATGGACAGACTGCATGACCGACATGGTAAAACTTCGTTGACGGTTGATTTCATTTATAAGCTACGAAAGTGCATTTAGGATGAACAGACAAATAGACGAAGACTTAATCAAGGTCATGCCACGTTTCTCTATACTGTTATATTATGGACTTTGTAATTTTGGTTCTTCAGATAGTGTCATGTGTCAGTGATGCTGCTTTTTGTCAACAAACACCTGCATTACAAAAGTTCTGTTCTTGTAAATGAATCCAATACAATACTTAAGGAGGGTAAATGTTCAAAACTAAGCTGAGCATGGCTTCATTGTCTTACCATCATGGAATGTCATATAAAGAATACTTGTAAAACATTATCACAGCTATTATAGTTCGTCTCCGTGCAAAAGCAATCAATGAAATGAAATTCAAGTTTGACCTTAATAAACCTTTTGACCCCAAAATCAATAGGTACCTTTGTCTCTTCATAAATATTAAAAGTAGATCTAGATATCAAACTTTTCTTTTGAATTAGCTGAAAGGTTCTTAAGGTACATTATCTGGAAAATTAAAGTATCTTTTTTTTATCAGTAACATTTGACCTATTGATCCTTAAATTATAAGAAAACAAACTTTCGATTGAATACATTAATCTTGAAACCTATATTTAGTCTATTTCTAACATCTGTGAGCATTTTGACCTACTGACCCTAAAATCAATGGGTGTCTGCTTCGGTTTGGATAGGTTAGCTCATGAAAAATGAAAGTGTATCTTCGGACTTAAGAAAATTTTGACTGCCAATGAAGGAGAAAATATTATTACAGACATGAATAAGATAGTTACTTGTTGTGAAATTAAAACAGTTTCATACATGTATAAAAATTTAATTTACACCATAAAACATAACAAATCAAATCATATCAATAAAGTCTCTTTTGAATTCAGAAAATGTTTTAAATGGATACACATGTGAATAAGTTATTGATCTTCCGTTAAAATGAAAATGTTACTTTAACCTGGAATCAGGCTAAGAGAAATAAAACATGCTACAACTAGAGACGTCTTTAAATACCCCATCAGTAATTTTGTCAAATGGGAAATAATCCAATCAGATCCAATGCTGCCTACACTAAAAAAAATCCATGTCAAATGTTTTGAAATGTACAAAACATATTTCAAGGAATATGAAGAAAAAAAAAATACTGAACAATTTTAAAGAAAAAATGTGTCTTCCTTTACAAAAAAAAAAGATAAGAATAATTCTGATAGTGAAAACTTTTCCTCACTCCTCTTGTTTTAAAAAGTTTCAGTTTTATATCTCGAAGCATATGGGAAATAGGTGTGAATAACATACATGTCGACAGACAGACAGACAGACAGACAACCAGATTAGATTTTACATCTTTTAAAGAAACATATCAATAAGTTTGATTTCAATTCAACATTAAATAATAAATATGTAATTGCTTTTTGGTAAAGTGTTATTTCATTACATGTAGATCTAAAGGATCTTTAAAATACATGTATTGTAAGACCATCAGCTCCATATAATGCAAATTCAAATTTAAATTTTAATGTTCATAAACAAGATTTTTATCTCAAAATAACCATTTTCCCTCACTACATACATGTACATTCAAACATGACAACCTTACTGTTACACATGAACAAATATATAAGAATTTAAAAATATTAAAGCATGATGGGTATACGGTACACAAAACAGTTTGTGTTCCAAAGCACTTTGTAGGCGCAAGCTCATTTACTGTAACCTGACAACATTTTAAGCTATTTTTAACTATGAATAATAGTGTTGTCAATAATTCCATGATATGATACAATAGAAGAAATGAATACAATGTATAACATGGTAAAGATGTCACATGTACCAACAAAATTCAACAGATATGACCTTCAGCCCTATGTCATGAAACACCCTGTGCAACCAATTATTGCTAGGATATTTTAATACCATCACTGTGACCTTGTAGTTATGATAATTATACATACATGTACATAATATTGTTAATTTTCAGGAAGAAATATGTTTTATGACTACAAACAATTTTGTCTTACACATATGTGTATGTATTCAGTAGATTACATTCAGAGTACATGTACCTGTATTAGAATTACACATGTATCAGTACAGTACATTAATTGTGATGCATGTACAATTTCTTCAGTAAGCAGCTAACAAGCTCACATTATTTTCAAACTTTAAAATAGGTACAACAAGTACCTTGTGAACATGTCTGGCTATACATGTATTAAGATATGTAATGAAATACTAAATCCAAGATATAACCACTAAAGGAACTTAGGAAGCTCTAGCTAACTGCAAATATCTTGTGTATAAAAATAGCAAGACTTCACTACATCAACAAACATATTCTTATTATGGTCTTTGTATCAGTGTAAAATGAAAATGCTATAACAACAGGCATAGATTCAAAATGATAAAAAAAAATGAACAAAAACCCGAAGAATGGCAATGAAAAATCTGTCTGAACTGCAAAGAGACGAATACATCATTCATTCTTACACTCACTGCATAGATATTATGATGTTGTCAATATTGAAGTAGACATCTTTGTAATGTACAAGACGTGTAAAAGTCAGATCCACACCATCTGTACTCTGAACATTCCACTGCGGAATTGTATTATTGCACTTTCTCTCAGTTCTTTAATGTCACATAAGTCCTCAACCAAAATTAATTTGCTGTAATAAGTAATGAAAATACATAAGAATAGGTTTATATTATATATGTACAGATGACATAAAAATTGGTGTCTGTAGTCTTATTTCTTTAGTTTCATTATATATTGTACATTTTAAGGAGAGGGCTCCAGTAATGTTGAGATAACTTTTGCCCAATCCCTTTTCATGTTTATGATGAATAAAATATGTTTAAACTATAGTCTTATTGGAGTACCTTATAAAATATTTACACTGAAAAATTAGCAGTAGGAGTAGGTGCGGTGACCTGCCATTTCCGCCCTATTTTTGAAGACATTCATATTCATCATTTTCTAATTTACAAAAAGTCAAATGTGTGGTGGATAGAAATGAGAAATGATTGGTTTTATTATATGGCCCTTCACTGTATACTCTGATGTCCAAAACGTCTAAAAATGGTGAATTCATTGCAAATTTCAATAAACATGATACAAAATTATGAAATTAACGTATCCAATGTACAAACGAAGATCTCGCAGACGTCTTGTCCATTTAAACAGTGTTAAAATTATCTTGGTAATCTTCGGCAGTGTTTCGATAGTTTCTGTGGCTTGAGGGACGGTCAGCAGACCTTTGATGATAGAAACCATTTTTTATGTTGTATTAGGTATATTTAGGTAAAAATATGCCATGATTCGAACTGTATAATACACTTGATACTTATTTGTACAACGGATACCTTAAGTACTGCGCCAGCCCTTGCTCATTATAAATTCATACAAAATAATAGATGTCTGATCAACCTTTCAACTTAAATTAAAAGTTTTGTGGGTGAGGCCTGGCGCACACTCAATTTCAAAGATTTTTGTGTAAAATAAGATGATTTTCAATTGTTTTCCAATACTCAGTGCAAATGAAGTCACATATGTGACATTATAAGGGATCAAACTGCAGTATTTCCTCACATATTGTACATTGCTATAATTCATAATTAATTATTGGTTAAATAAAAGCAATTGTCATCGAAATTGTAGGGCCAATTTTAGGGGTTAATGCACCTAGTCCTTTCTAAGACAAATCTTTTACATACATGTACATAAAACAAAATGTTCAGGAAGTAATAAAAGGACTAGACCGGGTAACCTGCCATTTCTGCCCTATTTTAAAAGGCGTTCAGATATTCATAACTTTCTTGTTTACGAAAAGTTAAATGTAAGTTAAATAGAAATGAAGATTGCTTTGATTTTACTGCTCTATACTAAATACTAGGAGATTCAAAACATCTAAACATGTTAAAATCATTGAACATATCAATAAACTGGTGAAAATTTGATACAAAAGTATGAAATTAAGTAAGATTTGTGTGAAAAATACGATGATTTTCCATTGTTTTCCATTATTCAGGATAAATGACGTCACATATCAGGAATGTGACGTAACGAGGATTCAAAATTATGATGCAGTATTTCCTCATATATTGTACATCGCTTTAAGTGATTATTGATTTCTCGTTTAATAAAACCAATTTTCATAGAAATTATAAGGCTGATTTGAGGGGTTAGCACACCTAGTCCTTAATTCACTATAAATTTTATGTACTACCTGCAGATAGTTTCATTATAAAATCTCTGTTGGGAAATGCATTCTACACTTAATTGGGGATGGCTTTGTGAAACTGTGTTCATTAATGTAGAAGAGTTTTACTGTACTTGTCTATGAATTTGTGGTGAAGTTTTAATGAATTTACCTTTTATACAAAGCAAAAACATTGACTTATGACAACTTACATTTACTCCAGGATACTGTGTGAATATAACATTTTGTTGTCCTGTCTGATCCGTCAGGATGTTGGCAGGTAAGGCATTGGCTGTAAATAAAAGGAAAACAACTCATAACAAAATGAACACATTTCAAACAAGAACAGGGAAAAGAACAAGAGTCAGGATCTGATTAGATACCTGAAACACGTCACAACCAGAAACAGGGTACCAGAGTCTGGGTCTGGTCATGTATATACATGTACATGTACTTACAAAATTCTTCAGGAATTTCCTCAAGGGCAAACAATAACAGGGTATCAGAGTCTGGGTCTGATTAGATACCTGGAACACATTACAACCAATAAGAGGGTACCAGAGTCAGGATCTGATTAGATACTTGTAACATATCACAAACAACAACAGGGTACCAGAGTAAGGATCTGATAAGATACCTGGTACACATCACAAACAATAACAGGTTACCAGAGTCTGGGTCTGATTAGATACCTGAAACATGTCACAAACAATAACAGGGTACCAGAGTCAGGATCTGGTAAGATACTTGTAACATATCACAAACAACAACAGGGTACCAGAGTAAGGATCTGATAAGATACCTGGTACACATCACAAACAATAACAGGTTACCAGAGTCTGGGTCTGATTAGATACCTGAAACATGTCACAAACAATAACAGGGTACCAGAGTCAGGATCTGGTAAGATACCTGAAACATGTCACAAACAATTAAACAAAATGTTTTTCATAAAAAAACAGATGTCTCCCCCCTCCCTCTAAGTTACTTTGACCTTAGGCCAAAATGCAAAATGATGTGAAACCTTTGAGTCATGGGCAACATCATACTAAAACATGAAAGTGATTCATTACATTGTTTGAGGTAAAGGCCAAACATGATTGGCATATACAATTTCGTTATAAGCATATTTAAAGAAATTGACTTTGGTCACATGACCTTGGATATAGGTGATCTGAAACCTACACTCACTGACGAGGGTTAAGTACCCGAAACATGCATGTCTGGTCCATGCCGCAAACTTATCTGCTTTTAAATGATGCTACTGAATTTGAAGACGTTTAACATTGTATGGATCATGAGCAACAAAAAACTGAATTAGTGATTGGATACACGGTTCAAAATATAAAGCCTAAACATTATTAGCATAGACAAGTTCAGCCTGGACATGCTTAGCATATACAATTTCATTACCAAAGTAAGAAGCTACCTTAACCATGTGACGTTGGGACAATGTGATAAGAAACATTTAGTCCTTAGAAACAACATACTGAAATATGAAAACAATTGTAAGAAGGGTTCAGGAGATATAACCTAGACAATATTAGTATGTACAATTTCATTAAAAAGAACTAAATGATCTTGACCTTGGGCACATGACCTTGGGTCAAGATGATAAGAAACCCTCCAATCCTGAGCAACAGCATACTATAGTATAAGAGTGATCCAGTATACGATTCCACAGATATAGCACAGACTCAATACTAGTAATAATAGTAGCATTTACAATTTCATTAAAAAATGTAATACTTGACCTTAGTCATATGACCTTTGATCAAGGAGGTGTGAAACCTTTGGGTCATCAGCACCATCATACTAAAATATGACGTGATCTGATCACGGTTCAAAAGATTAAGCCTGGACATAATACATGTAACAAATACAATTTCATTTAAAATATACTAGTTGACCTTGACTTTGGTCACATGACCTTGAGTCAACGTGATGTGAAACCTTTACGTGATAAGCAACAACATACTAAAATATGAAAGTGATCTGGCAAACGGTTCAAGAGATATAGCCCGGACAAGAATATCATTAAAAATGCACTAAGTGACCTTGACCTTGGTCACATGACCTTGGGTCAAGGTGATGTGAAACCTACGGGTCATAAGCAACAACATACTTAGATATGAAAGTGATCCAGCAAATGGTTCAAGAGGTATAGCTCGTACAGGAATGTATGCATAATTTCATTAAAAATGCACGTAGTGACCTTGGCCACATGACCTTGGGTCATGGTGATGTGAAACCTTTGGGTCATAAGCAACAACATACTAAAATATGAAAGTCATCCGGCAAACGGTTCAAGGGATATAGCACGGACTGGAATGTATGTACAGTTTCATTAAAAATGCACTAAGTGACCTTGACCTTGGTCACATGACCTTGGGTCAAGGTGATGTGAAACCTTCGGGTCATAAGCAACAACATACTAAAATATGAAAGTGATCCGGCAAACGGTTCAAGAGATATAGCCCGGACAGGAATGTATGCATAATTTCATTAAAAATGCATTAAGTGACCTTGACCTTGGTCACATGACCTTGGGTCAAGGTGATGTGAAATCTTCGGGTCATAAGCAACAACATACTAAAATATAAAAGTGATCTGGCAAAGGGTTCAAGAGATAAA